>CABHPP010111403.1:0-65568 GCA_902168425.1 Peromyscus attwateri | reverse complement strand
TTCTTTTTTTCTCATTTGAAATTCTTTCTTTTTGCAGTTTATCTGGGGGCTTTTCTTTTTTATTATTAAGAAATTTTCTATTCATTTTACATACCAACCACAGATCCCCCTCTCCTCCCTCCTCCTACCCCCCAGCCTTCTCACCCAACCCACCCCCATCCCTCCTTCTCCAAGGCAAAGCCTCCCATGGGGAGTCAGCAGAGCCTGGTACACTCAGTTGAGGCAGGTCCAAGCCCCTTCCCCTGCACCAAGGCTGTGCAAGGTGTCACACCCTAGGCACTGGGCTCCAAAAAGCCAGTTCATGTACCAGGGATGGATCCCAATCCCACTGCCAGGGGGCCCCTTAAATAGTTCAAGCTAGACAACTGTCTTGCCTATGCAGAGGGCCTAGATCAGATTTTAATATGCAAATCAGCTTCCCTTCCCTTCCATCCTTACCCAGCTATTCTCCACACATCACACTGAGCCTCAGCTAGTTCTGGAACACAGCCAGTTCTTCCTGTCCTGAGCAGAGGGCCTTTGCACATCCTCCTTTATTCTGAGACACTTGTCTGCCTCCTCATCCTCCAGGGTTCAGACTTCCCAGCACCTCAGATTCCTTGCCTTGTATTTTCAAGGTATCATTTGTATCTAATATATTCTATAATTATGATTGACTTTCACTTGAATAATTGCATGTTTAATGTCAATACTTGAGTAAAAGTTCACCTAAAATCAGATTCTAAAGCAAAAGCCTTCAGGTTTTGTTTTAATTTGGCTTGGTTTTCTTTTTTGTTGTTTTTCTGTTTTGATTTTCTCTTTTTTTCTTTCTTCTTTTTGTCTTCATATATTTTTCTTTTACTAAAAATAGATTCTTTTCTCACATGATATATCCTGATTATAGTTTCTCCTCCCTCTGCTCCTCCCAGTTCCTCCCCACCTCCCTTTCCTTCCAGATCTACTCCCTTTTTGTCTCTCATTAGAAAAGAACAGGCTTCTGAGAGATAACAACCAAACATGATAAAAATAAAATATAATACAATGAAAAGTATCATACCAAAGTTGGACACAGCAACACAACAGGAGGAAAGGAGTCCCAAGAACAACATAGAGTCAGAGATCCACTCATTCTCACAGTCAGGAGTCCCCTAAAAACACTAAGCTAATAGTTATTTTACACACACACACACACACACACACACACACACACACACACACACAGATGACCTGGTGCAGACCCATGCAGGCCCTGTGCTTGCTGCTTCAGTGTCTGGGAGCTCATATGTGCCTTGCTTAGTTGATTCAGAGAGTCTTGTTCTCCTGGTGTCCTCCATCTTTTCTGGCTCTTAAAATCTTTCTGCCTCCTCTTCCACAGGGTTCGCTGAACTCTGAGGGGAGATATTTGAGGGAGACCTCCAATTTAGACTCTTTCTCTGCACACTATCTGGCTTCGGGTTTCTGTACCTGTTCCCATCTGCTGCCAGAGGAAGCCTCTTTGATGATGATGGGGTAAAAGCACTGATCTATGAATATAGCAGAATATCATTAGGAATCATTTCGTTGATTTTTTTGACCAGTAGTATTTGATTTTTACCATAAGACTCTGGGCTATCTAGTGTCTGGTTCTTGGTTACTCAAGCAGTGTTGGGTATGAGTTCCTTCTCATAGAGTGGACCTTAAGTCAAATCAGACATTGATTGGCTACTCTCATAAGTTCTGTGCCACCATTACCCTAGCATATTTTGCAGTCAGGACAGATTGTACGTCAAAGGTTTTGTGGTTGGGTTGGTGTCCATGTTTCTCTTTCAGCCTGTGCAGTACCTTCCCACACCAAAGACACCACTAGAACATGGGGTGAGGAGGTTCCATGTAGGCACCAGTTTGACTTCTCCATGTTCAATGAGTTGTGTGGGTATTATTTTCAGCAATGGTATCAGAAATCTTGAGGTCCAGCCTCTTTAATTTCCTTCCCAGGGGCCCAGAAGAGATGCTACTAATGGCTAGATACATGGATTCATCTGCCACCATAATTCTGCCCAGTTTTCTTGGGGACCAGTCTATATCTCTCCAAAAAAAGCAGCAACCTTCATGTTTACAATACAATACAAGAATTGCAAGGTCCCCACCAGAAGCTTCCTGGTTAACTTCATTTGCAACCCAAAGGGGGAGTGAATAAAGGTGGAGTTAGATAGGGGCTGGAATAAATCAGAAAAGGAATTTATATGCTAGAAATCTATCCTCATATGTGGTTAGGTAAAAATATTACGAGTCTATCATAAATGTGCTCAGACTAAAAACTTACAGGTGATAGGGTAAAGCAATCTGTAAGTCACTAAAATAAAACTGCCTCTATTTTCCTACGCTGCCAGTTTTCTGACAGAGTGGGGGAGGAATACTCCATCACAGCTTAAGAAGTTGCTCTAGGGCAGTAAGGGGAGGGGAGATCTGAACTTGATTTGCACAAGAAGCAAACCTTGCACCTAGGAGCAAGAGGCTTGGCCTAGAAGCCAGGCTGTCTCCGAAAGGATGTTTTACTTAGTTCAGGAGCCTAGTGGATGGTCTGGTCAGCTATTCTGTTCCTTGCTTGTCCTTTAATGTTTTGTTTGGAGCTGGCCCTATCTTTGGATATAGCTAAAGGACATAGTTGCAAAAAGGCAGATACCCAATTCAAATGCTAAAAAGGGATCAGGAGCCCAGAGGCAGAAGGCATTGTCTATATGACCTTATCCAAGTACTTTGGGTGTATATGCCCAGGGAGTGGTTCGCACACACTGTTCTTGGGGAATCATGAGCACAAGAAATTCATAGCAAGAAACAGCTGAATATCAAAAGCTGAATAACACCAAATATTCCTTGATAAATGGCTTCCCTCTTGAAGGACTCCTTGATCCATCAAAGTATAGCTTATTATATATAGCTGGACTTCTGTTTCATGTTCTTGTGGCCCATGATACAATGGGGCCCCAGTGTCAGTTTACAGAGAGTAACCTTTTTTTCTTAGCAACAGCCTGGGTTGTTTGAGGAATTCCATGGGAGCCCCTTGGCCAACAATTCGATTGAATGTGGTCCAGTCCCACCACTGGAAGCCTCACTTGGCTACAAGAGATGGCCAGCTGAGACTCTGTATGTCCCATTACTAAGAGTCCTCACTAGGATCATCTTCATAGATTCCCAAAAATTTCCACTGCACCAGGTTTCCACACCACCTCCTAATTGCCCCCCAATTCCAGCTGCCTCTCCCCACACTTTCTCCCCAGACCCCATCCCCCCCACCACCGCACCAGATTCTTCTGCTCCTAGCCTCAACCACCCTCAGTCTGCCTGCAAAATCTATTCTATTTTCTCCTCCAAGGGAGATATGTGCATCTCCCACTAAAGCCCCTCCTCTTTACCTAACTCTCTGAGTCTATGGATTGTAGCTTGGTTATCATTTACTTAATGGCTAATATCCACTTATAAGTGAGTACAAACCATATTTATCTTTCTGGGTCCAGGTTACTTCACTCAGGATGATTTATTCTAGTTGCATCCATTTGCCTGCAAAATTCATGATGTTATTGTTTTTAACAGCTGAGTAATACTCCATTGTGTAAATGTACCACATTTTCTTTATCCATTCTTCAGTTGAGGGACATTGAGGTCATTTTCAGTTTCTGGCTATTATGAATAAAGCCACAATGAACATGGTTGAGCAAGTGTCCTTGCGGTACGATGGAGAATACTTTGGGTATATGCCCAAGAGTGGTATGGCTGGGTCTTGAGATAGATTGATGCCTAACTTTCTGAAGAACCTCCATACTGATTTCCATAATGCCTGTATTAACAATGGAGGAGTGTTCCCCTTGCTCTACATCTTTGCCAGTATGAGCTGTTACTTGTGTTATTGATCTTAGCCATTCTGACAGGCGCAAGAGGGATCTCAAAGTAGTTTTTATTTGCATTTTCCTGATGGCTAAAGACGGTGAACATTTCTTCAAGTGTTTCTCAGCCATTTGAGATTCCGCTATTGAAAATTCTCTGTTTTATATCTAGAACCCATTTATTTATTGAATTATTTGGTTTTTTGATGTCTAGTCTCGAGTTTTAGAGATCAGCCCTCTGTCAGATGTGGGGTTGGTGAAGATCTTTTCCCATTTTGTAGGCTGCCATTTTGTCTTATTGACAGTGTCCTTTGCCTTACAAAAGCTTTTCAGTTTCATGAGGTCCTATTTATTAATTGTTGATCTTAATGCCTGCACTTAATGCCTGCACTATCAATGTTCTGGTCAGGAAATCATCTGTGCCAATACATTCAATGCTATTCCCCACCTTCTCTTCTATCAGGTTCAGTGTATCTGGTTTTATGTTGAGGTCTTTGATCCACTTGGACTTGAGTTATATGCAGTGTGATGAATATGAATCTATTTGCAGCCTACATTCAGACATCAAGTTTGACCAGCACCAGTTGTTGAAAATGTTATCTCTTTTCCATTGTGTATTTCTGGCTTCTTCACTTAAAATCGGGTATCCATAGATGTAGCTAGAGATTTCCTGCCTGGCCCACAGTCAGGATAAATCTCTTTCACCTGCCAGTCCCACAGCCGCTCAGACCCAACCAAGGAAACACAGAGACTTCTATTGCTTATAAACTGTATGGCCGTGGCAGGCTTCTTGCTAACTGTTCTTTAATCTTAAGTTATCCATTTCCATAAATCTATACCTTGCCACATGGCTCGTGGCTTACCGGCATCTTTACATGCTGCTTGTCCTGGCGGTTGCTGGCTGGCAGGCAGTGACTCCCTCTGCCTTCCTGTTCCTTTTATTCTCTCTGTTAGTCCCGCCTACTTCCTGCCTAGCCACTGGCCAATCAGTGTTTTATTAGCAACACATTTGCCACACAGAACATCCCACAGCACATAGATGTGTGGATTGATGTCTGGGTCTCCAGTTTGATTCTATCAATGAAGATAACTGTTTTTATGCCAATACCATGCAGTTTTTTTTATCACTATAGCTCTGTGGTACAACTTGAAATTGGGAATGGTGGGGCCTTCAGCATTTCTTTTATTATTCAGAATTATTTTAGTTATCCTGGGTTTTCTGTTTTTCCATATGATGTTGAGAAGTTGTATTTTCAAGGTCTGTAAAGAATTATGTTGGGATTTTGATGGTGATTGCACTGAATCTGTAGACTCCTTTTGGTAGGATGGACATTTTGACTATGTTAGTCCTACAAATCCATGAGCATGGGAGATCTTTCCATCTTCTGATATCTTCTCCAATTTCTTTCTTCAGACTTGAAGTTGTTATAATACATCTTTCACTTGCTTGGTTAGAGTTACCCCACGATATTTTATATTATTTGAGACTACTATGAAAGCTGTTGTTTTCCTGATTTCTTTCTCAGTTTGTTTGCCATTTGTATGTAGGAGGGCTATTGTTTTTTTTAACTAATCTTTTATCCAGACACCTTGCCGAAAATGTTTATCGGCTGTGGGAATTCCCTGGTGGAAATTTTGGGTCATATGTGTATATTATTATATCATCTGCTGATAATGATACTGTGACTTCTTCCTTCCCAATTTGTACCCCCTTTAGCTCCTTCAGTTATCTTACAGCTCTAGCTAGATCTTTGAGTACTATATTGAATAGGTATGGAGAAAGTGACAACCATGTCTTGTTCCTGATTTTAATGGAATTGCTTGTGTTTCTCTCCATTTAGTTTGATGTTGACTATTGGCATGCTGTAAATTGCCTTTATTATATTTAAGTATGTCCTTTGTTCCCCTAATCTCTCCATGACTTTTATCATGAAGAGGTGTCAGATTTTGTCAAAGGCTTCTTCAACATTTAATGAGATGATCATGTGGCTTTTTTTCTTTCATTTAGTTTATATGGTGGATAACATTGACTGATTTTCATATATTGAACCATCCTTGCATCTCTGCAATGAAGCCTACTTGATCATGGTGGATGACCTTTTTGATGTATTCACAGATTCAGTTTTCAATTACTTTATTGAGTATTTTTGCATCTGTGTTCATAAGGGAAATTAGTCTGTAAATCTCTTTCTTTGAATCTTTATGTGGTATGGGTATCAGAGTAACTATAACCTCAAAAAATTAATTGATTTATGTTCCTTCTACTTCTATTTTGTGGAGAAATTTGAGGAGTATTGGTGTTAACTGTTCTGTGAATATCTGATAGAATTCTACACTAAAACCATCTGACTTTTTTTTTGATTGGGATAATTTTAATAATGTGCTTCTATTCACATTTCACTAGGGGTTATAAATATTTTTAAATTATTTATCTGATTTTTATTTAACTTTGGTAAATTGTACCTACTGGGAAAATTATCCATTTCTTTTAGATTTTTCCAATTTGGTGAAGTACAGGTTTTTAAAATATGTCCTTGTGATTCTCTGGATTTCCTCAGTGTCTGTCATTATGTCCCCCTCTTCATTTCTGATTTTGTTAATTTGTATTTTCTCTCTCCACCATTTGGTTAGTTTGGATGAGGGTTTATGTGGTGGTTTGAATATGTATGGCCCTCACAGACGCATGTGTTTGAATGCTTGACCTATAGAGAGTGACATTGTTAGGAGGTGTGGCCTTGTTGGAGGAGATCTGTCACTGTGGGGGCAGGTTTTGAAGTCTCCTATGTTCAAGCTACATTCAGTGTGGAATAGAGTTCATTTCTTGTTACCTGTGGGCCAGGATGTAGGACTCTTAGCTCCTTCTCCAGCACCGTGTCTCCTTGCATTCTGCTATGTTTCACATCATAAGAATAATGGACTAAACCTCTGAAACTGTAAGCCAGTCCCAATTAAATGTTTTCCTTATAAGAATTGCCGTTATCATGGTGTCTCTTCATGGCAATAAAACTCTAACTAAGACAGTTTGTCTATCTTGATGATTTTTCTCAAAGAACCAACTCTGTTTCATTGATTCTTTGTATTTTTTCTTTCTATTTTATTGATTTCATTCCTCAGTTTGATTATTTCTTGCCATCTATTCCTCTTGGGTGTGCTTACTTCTTTTTGTTCTAGAGCTTTCAGGTGTGCTATTAAGCTGCTAGTATGAGATTTCTCCAAATTTTTTATGTAGATAATTAGTGCTGTGAACTTTCCTCTTAGCACCACTTTCACTGTGTCCCATAAGTTTGTATATGCTGTGTATTCATTCTCATTGAATTATAGGAATTCTTTAATTTATTTCTTTATTTCTTTCTTTACCCATTTTTCATTCAATAGAGAGTTGTTCAGTTGCCATGCATTTGTAGGCTTTTTGTTGTTGTTGACATCCAGCTTTAATCTGTGGTGGTCTGATAAGATTCAGGGAGTTATTTCAAATTTCTTGTGTCTGTTGAGAGTTGCTTTATGTCTGAGTATGTGGTCAACTGTGGAGAAAGTTCCATGAGGTTCAGAGAATATGGTATATTCTTTTATGTTTGGGTGAAATATCCTATAAATATCTGTTAGGTTCATTTGGTTTATAACATCTGTTAGCTCCAGTATTTCTCTGTTTAGATTTTGTCTGATGACCTGTTCAATGCTTAGAAGGGTATTGAAGTTTCTCACTATCAGAATGTGAGGGTTAGTATATGGTTTAAGCTGTAGTAGTGTTTGTTTTACAAACTTGGATGCCCTTGTGTTAGGGGCATAGTTGTTAAGAATTGAAATGTCATCTTGGTGGAGTTTTCCTTTGGTAAGTATGTAGCGTCCTTCCTTAAGTCTTTTGAATAGTTTTGGTTTGAACTCTATTTTGTTAGATATTAGAATGGCTACACCAGCTTACTTCTTATGTGCATTTTCTTGGAAGATCTTTTTCCAACCCCTTTCTCTGAGGTAATGTCTATCCTTGATGTTGAGGTGTGTTTTTTGGGTGCAGCAGAAGGGTAGATCCTGTATTCTCATCCATTCTGTTAGCTTATGTATTGCAGGATATTAAATTACATTGTGAACACCAAGACTGAATTATTTACTGTAAAAAAAACTGTTTCTAGTTGTGGTGTGGTTCAGCCCTAGCACACATCTTTAACCCAAGAACTTTCTGCTTGGACATTGTAAACAGGATTAAATAAAGTCAGCCATAAGTCAAAAGGCAGAGTAAGCCACCAGCTGACAAGAAGTGAACATAGAACTATTAAGAAAAAACCATAGAGAGTAAGAGGGAGTTAGGATTGCTAGAAAGATGCACAGGAAGTAGAAAGAAGGGACATTCAGTTTGAGGGTCTTGTTTGAGATGGTGTGAGAAAAGAGGCTTCTGGAATGTTGGCTGAGGAGGAAGGTCAGCTAGGTGCTTTTTCTTCCTCTGAGCTAGCAGGCTTTCATCAAAGCATCTGGCTCTCAAGTCTTTATTGGTAAAATCAAATAATTGAGATTTTGTTTAAAACAACATCCGTGTCTTTTTAATGAGAGAATTGAAACCATTGATATTGGGAGGTATCAATGACCAATGATTGTTAATTCCTGTTATTTTGTTGTTGGTGGTGGTGGTGGCAAAGTGTGCTTCTCTTCTTTTGATTTTGGTGATGTGAGATTATTTATTTACTGTGTTTTCATGGGTCTAGTTAACTTCCTTGGGTTATAGTTTTCCTTGTAGCAATTTCTGTAGGACTGGACTTATAAATAATATTTAAATTTGACTTTATCATGGAATATCTTGTTTTCTCCATCTATGATGATTGAAATTTTTACTGGGTTTAGTAGTCTGGGTTGGCATCTGTGCTCTCTTAGAATCCACAGGTCATCTGTCCAGGTCCTTCTGGCTTTTAGAGTCTCTATTGGGAAGTTGGATGTAGTTCTGATAGGTTTGTCTTTATATATTACTTGGTCTTTTTCCCTTGCAACTTTTAATATTCTTTCTTTGTTCTACATGTTTAGTGTTTTGATTATTACGTGGCAAGGGGAATTTCTTTTTTGGTTAAATCTATTTGGTGTTCTGTAAGTTTCTTTTGCCTTTATAGGCATGTCCTTAAGTTAGGAAGATTTTCTTCTGTGATTTTGTTGAAAACATTTTCTGTGCCTTTGAGCTGGGTTTCTTCTTCTTCCTTTATACCTATTATTCTTAGGTTTGGTCTTTTCATGGTGTCCCAGTCAGGAAATTTTTAGATTAACATTTTCTTTGGCCAATGTTTCCATTTCTTCTGTCATATCTTCAATGCCTGAGATTTTCTCTTTCTTCTCTTGTATTCTGTTGGTGAAGTTTGCCTCTGTAGTTCCTGCTTGAATTCCTAATTTTTTCACTTCTAGAATTCCCTAAGTTTGAGTTTTCTTTATTGATTCTATTTCCAATTTGAGGTCTTTTGAACAATATTTTGCATATCCTTCCACAGTTTGTTTGTGTTTTCTCAGTTTTCTTTAAAGTATTTATTAATTTCCTCTTTAAGGACCTATCATATTCATAAAGGCTGTTTATGGTATTTTTCTTGTACTTCACCTATATTGGAATATTCAGGTATGCTGTGGTGGGACAGCTGGGCTCTAGTGGAGACACGCTGCCTTGACTGTTATTGATTGTGTTCTTATGCTGGTGTCTAGGCATCTGGGTTTGGAATAATTATAGATCTAGATGCTGATTTCTGGATTTGTCTTTGTTGGGTGGGCGTTTTGCTCCTTGGTCTCTGGAAATTTCAGAGAAGTTTCTTGGAAAATTTCAGAGATTGTGATAGCTATGTGTTGCCTGTTTTCCTGGCCTGCTCAGTTGGTGTGTTCACAGGGAATATCTGCTGGTGTTGGAGGTTGGGAGACTGGGGTGAGTTGGGGAAGGAAGGTTGGAGGAGACAGTCTTTGTGATCCATTGGGTATGGAGCCAGGGAGGGAAGGGAGACCACAGCAGGCTTACTGATACAGAGATGCAGGTGAGAGTGGGGGGATTGGATCTCAGGAGCAGTAGGAGAGGTGTGGGTCTGCCTTCAGCCTTCTTGTTGCCCTGGGAGGAGCTGCCCTTAGGTTAGCAGTAGGTGCCTGCCGGAGTTGGGGTCTGGGACAAAGCAACAAGTAGGTGGAGGAAGATTATAAGGGGAAGATCTGTGAGATCCATGGGAGAAGTGATGGGGGGGGCAGGGAAGGTTTCCATGGGTATTGTGCTGCAGAGCTGGAGATGAGGCTGGGGGATTAGATCTGGGGGAACAGAGAGAGAGGAGAAGGTCTACAGGTAGCCTACTTTTTTTTTAATGTGTGGCCTGTGCTTCAGTAGGGGGTGGCTGCCAGAGTTGGGAGCTGGGATACAGTGACCAGGGGGGGAGGGAGTTAGAAAGGGATGTCTGTGGGATGCACAGGAGATGTGTGTACAGGGTTGAGGAGGAAAGCTGCAGCTGGTGCTCTGTTGTAGCTCTGGGGATGAGACTGGGGAATTGGTTTGAGGGAGCTGAGTATTTTTTCAAACAATCAGGAATTAGAAATAAGGGAGAGGGGAGAATGAGGAAGAAAGAAAATCTAATATAAAAACATCACACAAGGTAAATAGGTTCTGCAGGTCTGCTGTGTATACAGGGCAAAGGACAGTGAACGCTGTGCTGTAGAATCAGACAGTTTCTAAGAAGACAGGTCTTACATTGAGTGGTCTCGTTACTGTAATTTTATATGTATGGATGTTTTGACTGCATGTATGCCTGTGCAGCATGAGCATGTGCTGCCTGCAGAGGCCAGAAGAGGGTGTTGGACTGGAATTAGAGATGGTTTTTAGTTGCCATGTAGGTGCTGGCAACAGAACCAGGGTCCTTTTCAGGAGCAGCAAGTACTCTTTTTTTTTTTAAACTTTTATTGATTCTTTGTGAATTTCACATCATTCACCCCAATCCTACCCATCTCCCTGGTCCTCCATATCTACCCTTCACCCTTGTAATCTCCCCCAAAAGAAAAAAAATATACAAAAACAAAAACAAAACAAACAAAAAATCTTAGCATGGAAGCTGTGATGTGTCATAGAATACCCAGTCTACCCTTTTCCCCAAACAGCTTTGCTTGCAAGTGTTCATTGCAATGAGTCATTGGTCTGGCTTGAGGCTTTGACTACACCGTCAATACTGGATCTTCAGGGGGACTCCTCTCAGATATCTTGTTGTTGCCATGTGTCGAGGAGATCCTGCAGCTTTGGTTCTGAAGGATTGGCCCCTTCAGCTACTCCAGCAGTTCTTAGATGTGGTAGATGTTGGGGTGGGCCAACTCAAAGCCAGGGCTTGGGTAGTAGTTAAGCTGGTCTGCCTGCCTCCTCTCCTTGACCCACGTCACCAAGTCCAGCTCTCCTGCTTTGCTCAGGTGTGGGACAGGGCCAGCTCCCCTGCCTGTGGCATCTGGCAAGGGGCAGTACTGGCTCTCTCACACTCATGCCTTTGGGATCAGCTCTCCCACACCCGCATCACCAGGGCCAGCTCTCCAGCATTGCCCTGGCGAGGCGGGGCAGAACCAGCATCAAGTGCTCTTAACTGCTGAACCATCTCTCCAGCTTCTGGTAAATGTTCTTACCACAGAAGAAAACAACAAAACAAATAAATAAACCCCCTCATAAAAGAGTGAAAGTACAAGAAGAGGTGATTGACATGTTTGGGTTTCTGATTATGTTGATGCTTCATGAGTATCTACTAATCTTCAAATATATCAAGTTATACACCGTGAACATTTAAATATTCCTGGTTATTTGTGTGTCAACCACAATCTCATCAACTGATTCAAAGAGTAAGAACATGTTGACTTGTCTCTGAGTAAAAGATGAGCTTGGTTCCCATAGAACCTGGAAACTTTGAGGAGTGCTTGGAGAATGTGTGGCTTACCTGCCCACTGCCATCCATTTCATTAGTGCAGTTCAAAGTGTTTCTCTGGCTTCCAGTTTCCTACAGCATCAGAGAAAGGTTTGGGAGAAGTACACAGGACATGCTAGAGGTAAGATGCCTGCTGTGAGGAGAGTGTGAGATGCACAGAGAGCACATAACTTCTAGGGTAGCCATGGCTGAGTAAAGAGCTTTAGCAGACCACGCTCTCTACAAACGGGCACATCAAGGCATGTATGTCCAATTTCACATTTTCCTTTGTTGGTTAGTTGCTTTGTTTATTGAGACAAGTATTGACTATGTCACTGACTTCTAACTCTCCAGTGCCAGGACACCAGGCACATGCCACCATACCCAGCTACATAATCTTATGATGGAATAGCAACATGCTTCCTTCAAACAATAGAGCCTGTGTTTCCTTTTTGTGAAATTTCCAAACCTAATTCATCAAAGACAAAAATGTTTCCCAACTGGTGTGGGAAATTACTCAAATATGCAATTACCTACATGCACCTGTGTTGAATGCTTGGTCCCCAGCTGTTGACCTTATTCTGAGGAATTCAGGAGGGGCCTTGCTGGAGGATCACTTGGGGTAGGTGCTTGTGGAGGTGATATGTGTTCCCCAGTCTTTTCCTCTCTCTCTCCTCTTCTCCAACATGAAGTGGTCAACTTTACCCCATAATAATTCTTGGTCTCATTGCCAGAAACCATTGGACTGAAGGGACCATGATGGAATAAAACCTCTGAAATTGTGAGCCAAAATTAATAATTCCTTCCTAAAAAACAAGTAATTTCTCTGTGTAAATTGCTTTTCTCAAGTGTTTGTCACAGTGACAGAAAGTAACTAAAAATTGATGTGCACACCCTCTTTCTTATGAGCACACACATACACACACACACACACACACACACACACACACACACACTCCCTCCATTCTTTCAATCTTTCCCTCTCTGCCTTTGAAGGTCTATGACAACTAAGAATCTCATTTTCCCTGAATGAGGAAAGTCCTCTAAAGCAGTGGCTGTCAACCTTCCTAAGGTTGTGACATTTTAATACAATTCCTCAAGTTGTGGTGACCCCCCAACCATGAAATTATTTCATTGTTATTTTATAAGTGTAATTTTGTTACTGTTATGAATTGTAATGCAAATATCTGATATGCAGGATATCTGATATGCAACCCTCAAAGGGGTCATGACCCATGAGTTGAGAACCACTGCTCTAGAGACACAGAGAGATAACTGAGGAGCCCTGGTTATGTAGGGCTTCCACCCAACAGCATCAGTTACTGAACATAAAGTAAAGGAGTATTCAGAACAGTCCCCATGCCACTCACCATCTGACAGCAGCTTCAAGACAAAACCAAACCCATCTCAAACAGCCAACCTGCTTCAAATTCCAATCCACAAAAACCATGGGAAAAATAAATTTAATCCACTAAAATGTAAAGCAATTTGCTGTCCAATCATAGGAATTAGAACATTGTGATGTGTCTAATTAGGGTATCACAGGCATTTGTAGACCAAATAGACTGGGGAGGGGTTAATGATGAAGGAGCTGCCTTTGATAATTTTTCTGGTTTATCTATGATGTTTAGATGCTATACCTGAGGCAGAGCAGACTTCAATGAATTTTTTGATCAATGAATGAACCAATAAATCTATCAGTTAATTAATCAGCCAGCCAACCAATCAGTACTCAGTACCTGAGGCCAAGCATGAGGAGGGGAAGTGATCAGATAAAGTTGTGAATCTAAGAATTGATCAGTCCCTTACTCACGCTAGCCACCTTTCAAGTGCTTGACAGCTTCATGTGGCTGATAGGAACAATGTTGGAAAATGTCAGTTGACCACATTTTGATCATCACAGAAGGACCTGTTGGGTAGAGTAGGTATAGGATATTTTTAGTCATCAGGACTTCTCAGTGTTGGCTGTACTGTCCATCTGCAAGAACAACATGACCAATATACCCTCCTCCTTGTGATGGCTTGTTTTAATTGTGCACATGACATAATCTAGAATTACTTGGGGAAGTTTCCCTGAGTGGCTGCGTAGATCAGGTTGGCCTGGGGCATGTCTGTAGAACATTATCTGATTGCCTTAACTGATGTGCCAAAATCCAACCTGAAAGTGGGTGGCTCCATTCCCAGGTTTTGGCTCTGGACTGAATAAGAGTAAAGAAAGCTGGTGTTCATTTCTCACTGGTCTTGACTATGGGTGTGGTGAGATAGCTGCTTCAGGCTTCTGCTGCTGTGACTTGACTACAATCCTTTCTCCCATAAATATCTTTCTGTCAGGATATTGTATCATATCAACAGAAATGAAATTTGAATTCTTCCCAATCCTTAAAATTCTGAAGGTGAGCATCACCTCCAGCCTAGAGATGACCATCACTAACATGAGCTTTGAAAGGGTCAAGACTTGCCAAGTTTTCAGATTCTTGGGCAAGGTCTATAAGAACTGGGATCTAAAATCCAGGCTTTTAGGCTAGCGGCCACAAGTTCCTTTCACTACCATTATTTTTGTTTCCTGAAGCATAGTTCTGTATATGTGGGATGATTTTTGGTATCTGAACTCTTTGAGATAACAGGGCAATGTGTAGCTCTTTCCTCTATCTGGACTGAACCATTCACTTCTGGAAGGAGAACCATTAAGACTAAAGAAGTGAGATCTAATGATAAGATCTAACTCAGAAGTCTCAGGAAGCTCCTGAGGATTACAAGATTCACAAGGCCCCTCCCTGAGAATATAAACAGAAAAGGTTTCTAGGGAGAGGAGATTATCCAAGCAGCTGACCTGCATGTAGGTAGCACAGGGAACTCCACAGATGCAGCTTCTGTGAGTCATGATAGGGTGGCATTCTTGACAATGCAGCTGCCTTTGAGTTACCCATCATCCAATACACTCACTAAGGGGGACTTGAATGGGATCCTTTCTTTGGTCCATTTTCAGTGACATCCCTGGGGTAAACAGACCGTTTTCCATGTCTCCCCAAGTAAAGTCACACAACAAGGGCCTTCGAGGTTGGTCACTCCCCCTGATATGTAGCTACATCCCAGATGAGAAGTTAGATACAGGAAAACTCTTGCACCTTGCCATTCCAACACTTGGGTGCACCCCATATCTATACATCTAGTCTGCAAATGAGTTTCCCAAGACAAGAGATGGTAAAACACTGTTTGTCTTTTAGCTAGCCATCATGCATCTAACTCAGGGAGACACACAACACAAACGGAAGCAGACAGCTGTTAAATCTACACACAGTGAAGTCTGTTATAGCAGAAAAGCTGACTGAGGAAGCACAGCTTCTAGATGACACTGAAATCTGCAAAGTGAAAAAAATTGACCGGAGGAAACGATTAGATTTGGTAGAATGATTAGCAGAAAGTAAAAGTGACAGCAGCTAAAACTGTACCCAGCAACATCCTGTTGGGCAAGAATTGTTGGAAAAATATTCTTGACAAATTTTAGGCATACAAAATTTTATATAAAAGAAAGATTTGGCAAAAAAGTGATAAAGGCTTTTAAATGGCTAATATTAATTTATTTCTATGGATAAGTCAATGTGGGATATTAATAAACATGTTTGTTTTATTTAATCTTCAAATAATGTTGCTATTGTTACCTTGAGGTGCACATGTGTGTACCTGCCCATGGAAACCAGAGGCTGACTTCAGGTGTCTTCCTCAATCACTCTCTTCCTTATCTTCAGAGACAAGGTCTCTCACTGAACCTGGAGCTCACTGATTCAGGTGGACTGGTTGACCAGCCAGCCCAGAGGTCCTCCTATTTCCATCTCCCAAGTGCTAGGATTACAGTGACATTTTATTGCTCCTGGCTTTCCTGTGGGTACTAGTCCTCATGCCTGTGCAGCCAAGCACTTCATCAGCTGGGCCAGCTCCTTACCTTGGTTTACAGCAAAGAGAGGCCAAGGGATTGCCTAGACAGATCCAGTGAAGGCAGATGGTAGAGCTGAACCCCAGAAGCACCATCAGCATCAGAACTCTTCCAGTTCACTTTATTTTTCTATGGTTTTTATATGCTTATTTTTATATGGTTATGTTTTTTCCTGTAAAATTATTTTCTATGCTCCTTTGGTGTATACACAGCACTATAGGTAAAATAAAAAGAAAGAAAAGAAAGTGGGCACAGGGTTCACTTTTTCTACACTCACGTCTTCTGTGTGTACGATAAGTTTTGATCAATGACATTATCCCACTTGAAAGAGGAAAACTTCTTCAGACCCATCACAGCAATTCCCAGAACAGCCATTTCAAATGGAGACTGCCAAAGCACAAAGAACTTCCCTGGTGTGTGTGTGTGTGTGTGTGTGTGTGTGTGTGTGTGTGTGTTGTTGTTGTTGTTGTTGTTGTTGTTGTTGTTGTTTTCTCCATGGGGAAAAACAACATCATTTAAATGACTCAAGATTACTAATGGTTGTATCAAATCTAGAGAACAAAAACCAGAGAGAGAGAGAGAGAGAGAGAGAGAGAGAGAGAACATGCATCCTGGTATAATTTGTGGAAAGCTGCTCAAATGTAGACTACAGCCTATTGATCTTTTTGAACACTGTAATGCAGAATAAGGGCTGAACATATATTGGAATGAAAAAAACAAAAACAAAAAAATGAGCAAATGTTTCTCTGATGTTGGAATGGTTTTCTCTCCTCAGCACCTCTCCCATTCATGATCTAATTAAGTTATGCATGAGAAATAAGTGGTCCATAGCTAGGAAGAGACCATCACCAACAAGCTCAAAATAAGTTGGAGAAAGCAAAGCCAGCTATGAGTGCGATCGCATTTCTTGCTCTCCACCGGTGTTTGCTGAAGTCAGTACGTGCAGTGTGGTTCCCGGGCTGAGGATTTTAAAGTAAAGTCATCCTGCCCTCAGAGAGTGAGTGAAGGGCCATTTGCCAGTCCACACAATGGAATATATGTATTGCTCTATTTCAGAGGATGAGCATACGAATACAGTGAAGAGGCTGCCTCCTGAGTGTTCATGGTCTACTTGTCAAGATGAAGAAGAAATTACAAGTTGCTTCAGTGAGTGCTGAGCTAGATGGAGTGAGACAGAGTTGCCTCAAGCCCACAGGAATGGAGGAAGCCAATTGTAAACCAAGAGAGGAAGGTGAGTTTAGCCACTGGGGATCTTGTTTGGTGTGTCCCCGAAGGACGGCACTCCTCTGGTTTCCCTGAAGGACGGCACTCCTCTGGTTTCCCTGAAGGATGGCACTCCTCTGGTTTTCCTCAAACAGTTAACCAGCTGCCAAAGCGTTATGGATTGAATAATTCTTAGGTCCCATAAGGCCTGAAATGTAGCATGTTCTACACTTTCATAAGGCATTTGTCTTACTCTGTGTGTGTTGTGTGTTCACGTTACGAATCTCTCTACATTCTGCCTTATTGATCTCTTTTATTGTTTGAAAATTTCATACACACATACCATGTATTTTGATCAAGCCCGCTTCCCTTCCCTCCCTTCCAACTACTCCAATATCTCCCCATCACATTTCTCTCTCAACTTTGTGTACTCTTTCAAACTCGCTTAGTGCTACCTATATGTAACATAGGCCATGCATTGTAACATGGATGGTCTATTAGGGGTCACGTTCCTGAAGAAAACTGACACTCTCCATTCTGCAGCAGCTGTCAACTGCCAATAGTTCTTTGAATAGGGAGGAACTTCATGGAGTCCCTCCCCCATCCGTGCTGAAAGTTTGACTGGCTTAATCTCTGCCACACTTTCAGATTGGTTACACCTCTAGCACTTATGAGTATTGGACACATCGCAATCTCCCTTTGTTAACTTCTTTACATTTCCTCCCTTGGCTCCTTTCGCTCATTTATTTGTCCAAAGGCATTTAAAAATCATTCCGTCAAGTTTCCCACAAAATGCTCTACTGAGATTTATATTGTAATTGCATTAAACCAGTAAATTAATTAAGGGAAAACTTATTTATAACAGAGTGTCTGGCCCTTTTAGAACATATGTTTCTACAATAAACCAGGGGATTTCACAATGTTCTTCAGTAAAAGATTCGTCATTTTCTTCATTGAGTTAAGTTTATTCCTTAAGGAATTTTTAAGGATTTTTGCTGTGAGAGAACAGGGATTTTTTCCATTGTTTGTTCTGCTTATTGCTGATGTATTAGGAGACTATTGATTTGGTGTGTATTTATTTTCTCTTGTAGCCCTTTTACTGCCTTCCTCGATATTTCTGAGGCATTCTCAGGTAGCTATTCACGGTTTGATAATTGTATTACCCGTAAACAATGATAGTTCTCTGTCTTCTTTTCAAATAATAGGATCCATCAAAACCATAAAACCAGTGATTTCCACTCCCTGCCCCAACTGTCTGCAGCACAAGACCTAAATCTCACAGAGAGGATACAAAGTACTTTGTGATCTTACCCTGAGTGTTTCCTTCACCCACACAGCATTCATCATGCTATAGTCTTCTCCAAGATCTGTATGCTGCCCGAACACGGGCTGCTTTGTTGTATCATATGTAGTTTTGATATTTGCCCCTCTAGCCTGGTTCACCTTCAAGACTCAGTTCATGACAGCTTCCTCAAGCTTCCCAGCTCATCTGAGCTCCAAATGTGCCCAGTGGAAGAAATCCATCACTGTTCCAAATTCATTTCTGTTGTTGTGATTAAAACAAAACAAAACAAAACAACAACAACAACAACAAAACTGCCCAAAAGCAAGCCAGAGGAGGAAAGGTTTATTTGGCTCACAATTCCAGTTTACAGTCCATTTTTGTGACAGGAACTTGAGACAGCTAGTCATATCACATCCACAGTTAAGAGCAGAGAGAAATTAATGCTCATATGCTTGTTCCTGTTCATCTCCCTCTCACACTGGTACAGTTCAGGATCCACTGCCCAGAGAATGGACCTGTCCATGGTGGGCTGAATCACCCATATCAATGAACACAATCAAGATAATAACCCACAGGCATGCTCACAGGTCAGCCTAGTCTAGACAAGCCCTCAGTGAAATGCTCTTCCCAACTGATTCTAGATTGTGTCAAGTTAACAGTTAAAACTAGCCACCATGATTACTACACGGTATCCATGGTGCAGGTGTTGAACTGGTTAAGATTATAAGCTCAAGTTAACAGTTAAAACTAGCCGCCATAATCACCATGCAGTATCCACAGTGCAGGTGTTGAATTGGTTAAGAGCATAAACTTTGGCTTTAGAAACCTGGAGTTTGTAGATCAGGTACAGCAGAGACCAACAATATACCATGGGCACATTAAATTTTTCTTCATTTCTTAAATGGTAGTAGTAATGCCTAATTCACAGAACGTCTACAAAGGCTACATGGGATAATTAAAGTATTTTGTATAATCCCTGGTCTGTAGTAAGTCTAAAAGAGCATTATCGTTTTATTAAGTGTTTTCTGAATGAAGTTATTTGTATGCCCCTCTAGATGCTCCTGGCAGGAGGTCTCTGTTGTGTGGCTGTGGCAGTTTTCCAGCTGACTCGGGGCAGTTTCTTGAGCCTGGATGAAAATGACCTATACTGCTGACCTGAGTCCTTGTGGAAAAACGTAGCTCTTGTGAGTATTGAGAGGTAGGGTCTAGCTGCATTCTTTACATATGATAGCCCATTATCCTAACACCATTTATGAAAAGATTTTCCTTTTCCAAGGTCTGCTCTTAGCATCTGCTGAAATCTTGTTGGTTACAGATGTGTAGTCTCCTCTCTGGGTTTTCTGTTCTTCTCCATTTTGATATGTGTTTTTCCTGATGTCAATAAACGGCTGTTCTGATTACTACAGCTTTGTAGTACACTTTTAAGTCGTGTCATGTGATGTGTTGATTTTTTTGTTTTGTTTTTCATTTTGCTCAAGGTTGTTTTGGCTACCTAGAGATTCTGAGATTCCATAGGAAGTCTGGCATTTTTATTCTCATTCTTTGAAGAATGTTATTGACATTTTGATAGGGATTGTATTGAATTTATGGATTGCTTTAGACAGTATGGGCATTTAAACAACACTGATGCTTCCAATCCATGAGCATAGGACACTATGTCCTCTTCAATTTTTAAAATTTATTTTATAGTGCTCATTATAAAATAGCTCATCTTGGGCCATGTGTGATGGTACATGCCTTTAATCCCAGCATTCATGAGGTAAAGTCAGGTGGATCTCTGTGAGTTAGAGCCAGTCTGGTCTATATAGCGAGTTACAGGCCAACCAGGGCTACATAGAGAGTCTCTCTCTCTCTCTCTCTCTCTCTCTCTCTCTCTCTCTCTCTCTCTCACATACACACACACACACACACACACACACACACACACACACACGTTAAGATTAGTCACCTTTTTGTTAAATTTACTCTTGAATTAATGAGGAATTTTTTGTAACCATTGTGAATAAGATTACTTCTTGAGTTATTTTAAATTTTTTAATAATTTTTATTTTTATTTATGGCATGTGTATGTGTCTGTGTGCAAATGCCCACTGAGGCCAGAAAAGGACATCTGATCCCCTGGAGCTATTGTTAGCTGCCTGGTATGGCTGAGTGCTGAGAACGGACCTTCCTTTGGAACAGCTGTCCTTTCCACCTGCTTTCTTAACTTCTATTCCAGGTAATTTGCTACTGGCATCTACCAGTACTAATCCTTTTTGTATATTGATTTTATATTACCAGTTTTAGTGACGTGATTCATTAACGTTAATAGGAAAAAGTAAAAACTGCAAAACATTGGTTTCCCAGACTACTCACAATGATTAGGTCAAATTTCCCCAAACTTCGGTCCAGAAGGCAGGCATTTTAAGGAACACTAGGTTTTATGTGCTGTAGCATTTGAAGATGGAAGAGCTGGGCTAGTCCCCCAAATCATGTATACTTGATGGACACTGGTTGAGGGAAGTAGATAAAAATAACTGCCATTCAGCTGACTGGGTAGCTACGTGGGAAATTCCTCAGACTGAGAGATGGAGGTTGTGAGCCGCTGTGTCGGTACTGAGCTGTCTTTCCAGTGCTCCAACACAGTGCTGAATTTGTCACTGCTTGCATGGGAACGCAGAACCAGAGCCACAGTGTGAGTCCCTGAGGCCAGGGGTACCTGTCTGTCACTCCAAAGAAAAGGAGAACTACATCTCACACTCAGTCCCTGTTTCCTAACTCACTGTCACTTCTACAAGGAATTGGCGCCTTGGTTGAAGATGTACTAGTTTGTGCTATTTAATGATCCTTAAAGAGAGCTGGACTGAGGGGTGTGAGGGCTGCAGGGTGGCTCGGCGGAAGGGCAGTTGCCTACTATGTGCTAGGGCAGGCACTTCAGCAAAAGAAATACAATTCGTGTTTTCAAGTTGAAGAGGTTTATCCAACGCTAAAATATGTATGGTTTTTCAAATATTACTTTTTAAAAATATTTAAACTTTTTTTAAATTGTTTTTTGAGAATTTCATACATACATACAATGTATTTGATCATACTGATCCGCTTCCACCCCTAACTTCTCCTAGATCTAGACCCCCAACTCTGGGTCCTCTGTTTTATAGTCCATTAATTCCAATTTGTGCTACCAAGACAATCATGAATACGGGGCATCCACTGAAGCATTGGCCACCCAGTCAGAGCCACAGTCATAGAGAAAACTGACTCCCTCTCCCCAGAAGCCATCAACTGTTAATAGCTCCTAAGTTAAGAGTGGGGGTTCATGAGCTCCCTCCCCACACATGCTGGTGTGCTAGTCAACTGGCTTTATCCTATACAGGCAACCACAGCTGCAGTGAGTTCATAAGAGACTTCAACCTCCTACAATCTTTCCACCCCTCTCTTCCGCAATGGTTCCTGGGCCTTTTGGAGAAAGGAGGTGTGATAGATGCCCGCTTAGTTGCTGAACACTGCACATGTTCTCATTCTCTGCACTTTGACCAGCAGTGAGTTACTGAGCTAATCACCATCCACTGCACAAAGAAAGTTCTGTCGATGTCTGGCATCTGCACGAGCCTATGGGTGCAAAGATACCCTCCAACTAGGTATGGTTTTAATTTGCTCTTTTGTAAATTATAAAAACAATATATTATATTGAAGAAAGCTTTAATGACAGGGAATATATACAGGGATATAATAAACGCCAAGTGTAGTCCCTACTTAATCATTATTGCTTGAATGCTGTTGCTATCCTACTGCACCAGCATGTGTGTCTTTTACACAGCTCATGAGCTGCAGAGCTCAGCAATCATTGCCTACATCATAAAAAGGATGCAAAGCATTATTTTAAATAGCTGCATAATATTGTCACATGGATATACCATAATTACCCCTTTATTCTCCTATTGGACATGTAGATTATTGCCAAAGTCTCATTATAACAAATAATACCTGCTTGAGCATCCTTATATATGCCTAATTTGTTTTCATTGTGATTATTTATTTCCTTAGGATAAATTCCTGAAGTGGAATTACTGCATCAATAGGTAGAAGAACATTTCTTAGTCTAGGGAAATAGATTGCAAGCAGCTTTCTGAAAGTGTGCAAAATTTTATCACCCTAAAGAGGTTCTGATAGTATCTGTAATGACATTTTTTTATTTCCCCCTTCTTTTAATATGAATCATTCTTCTTGAGAAATAAGAAGAATTCTGAAAATTGAGAAGTCAAAAGGCACCCACTGTCAGTCTCCACACAATGAATCCCAGCTGGCATGTTCCCATGATCTTGTAAGACCAATTTTCCCAAAAGGTCTCTAGGGGTTTCTTTAGCCCTTTCTCAAACTTCCACATGTAGAAAGAGAAGGACAGACTTGTGAAGACAGAACTAAACTCTCGTTTTGATGTCATAATTTCTCCAAATCCTCCAGGACACTTTCAGCTTCAGGAAGGTTCTTTCAGAATGATGTGACTATCCTCAGACAAGCTGTGTGATCAGCCACCGAGGGCCATGGGTTTAGCAGAGTAGAAATGCCCTCTTACAGATGGATTACGAAACAAACAAAAGTCTTCCAGTTCTTAAAATAAATGAGCAAAGGTCACTGATCTTAGTTTCTGGCAGATGTTCTTAGCTCTCTGCCCATTTCCAAATTCAGTTTCTTACTCTGGCCTCTACCATCCCAAGAGTTCTCAGAGACAAAATGAGAGATATGTGTCTAGGATAAGGAGACATGCTGTAGTGACACATTCTGAGAAGAACTGAACTCTAAGTACAGAACCAATCTAGGCATCTGATGGCAGGGGGATGGGTAAGGAAAATGGGTGTATACATGCACAATGGAATCTCACCCATAAACAAGAATGAAGGTAAGTGTAGCTAGAGTTTTCCTGCCTGGCCCACAGTCCCCAACTGTCTTATTAAATAAGAAACACAGAGCCAATGTAAAGATAAAAGCCCAAGAGGTCAGAGCTAAGAGCCTTACCCCCCTGCTGCAGCTAACCTCTTCAGCCAAGAGACCTCTCTGAAAGAGAGAGCTGCTTCCTGTATGTTTGTCTTTAAATAGAGTTTCTGTTCTGCCTTCTCATTGGTTGTAAACCCAACCAAGTAAACACAGAGACTTATATTGCTTACAAACTGTATGGCCGTGGCAGGCTTCTTGCTAACTGTCCTTGTATCTTAAATTAGTCCATTTCTATAAATCTATACCTTGCCATGTGGCTTGTGGCTTACCAGCATCTTCACATGCTGCTTGTCATGGCGATGGCTGGCAGTGTCTCCCTCACTCAGTTTCCTGTTCTCTTAATTCTCATCTCTGTTAGTCCTGCCTATACTTCCTGCCTGGCCACTGGCCAATCAGTGTTTTATTTATTGACCAATCAGAGCAATTTGACATACAGACCATCCCACAGCAGGTAAGTCATTTGCAGAAAATAGAAGCAACTTGAGAGAATTGCACTGAGCTAATTAAGCCAATTGCTGGCAAATATTGTATGTTTTCTCATTTGTGGGTCCTAGGCTTATATAAATACATAAAATCATAGTAGTATATATGACATGAAAGCAAAAATGGAACCGCCTAAGGGAACAAAGGAGACAAATGGGAAGAGAGATGGGGAAACATTGGAGGGATGAGGTGGGGGGGAAATTCCTCAACATCTATACACCTATCTGATGGTTTTTAAAAATAAGACTAAAATCAACAATCTCAACTAGAAAGAGTAATCTCGCCTGGAAATCTATGCTTTTCTGACTATTTGCCTTCCTGACTGACCTACCCTGGCATTCTTACATTTCATTCAATCCTTGAAGGATATCTCAGCCCAACTTCTCCATCAGCCTCCAGAGAGCACACAGTACCAGTGGTGTGAGGACCCAGATCTAAGGCAGGTTATAACTGAGTCTAGTATCTGTGCATTCTTCTGTGTCCCCCAGCCTCCTGTAGAGTTGAAGTGGGACACATGAACAGTGGTAGCTAATAAGATGTAAGGCTGAGACATTTAAGAGGAGGACGACCCTGTAGCCTTCCCTATCACAGTGACAGGTTGGAGCATCTTGTTTAGTGAGTTAGAAATCTTATTTCATTGTGTTAAGCTATTGAACTCCCTGAGTTTATCTGATGCAGCAATTAGCTTTACCCTCATCCCTCATCACTACTGAAAAATAAAGTCAATTATTTAGATATGTTGTTTAATAAAATCTTTCTGTGAGCTTTTTCTTTATTGACTTTGGCATAGGTTCAGAGCTGAAATATTGAGGTTTGTGTGGCTTATTCTAAATGACGACTTGAGCCAACATCATACTCTCTACTGTGGTAACTGACAGGAGTCACCACTCATGAGCTAAGATGGGTGGAGGTGGAAATTATTGGGTATTGAGTTTCATGATCTTGGGTTCACAGGCAATGGACTAGCTATGTGACTGTTGTTGACTTCTTCATTTATAAGTTGGGACTAAAGTGCCACCTCATCACAGATTTGTTATGAGAGACAATTGAGATTCTCCATGGAGAATGAACTACAATATTTTCCAAATGAGGAAACTGAGTCCCAGAGAGGTGAAGGGAAGTTTCTATGTCATAGTGAGCAACTTTCAGAAAGCAGGTGGGAAGGCAGTACCAAATGGACTCCAGGCCTGGCTGTTTCTATTCCAAACCTTCTGCCTTTGCTTTTTTTCCTGCAGGGCTCTGGGCATCTTACAGAGCTGGTGTTCATGACTCACGCTGCAGTACAGGGATTGTCTGTGGTGTTCACCTGCTCTGAAGCTGAACAGGTCTCTGCACCTCCTTGGAGCTGAAGGGAAGGCTGTGGGGAATTGATAGGGCTTCGTTGTTCTTGGGGAGACTGGAAATAACCAAGACAGAGTGTCTTAAAGCCTGTTTGTGTCAGCGAATGAGAAGCTTCAAAAGTGCTCCTGGGACCCAGTTAAGACAACAGGAAGCCAGCACCCAGACACCTCTCTGCCAAGCATGCCTTCTTCCATTTAGGCTTCATTTGTGTGAGCTCAAACAACAGACTGTGACAGCACAGCCTGAGGAAAGAGAACAATGTTTCTGTAGGAGGTACAGGTGACATTTCTCAGAGGCTGTCTTTGTTGGATGAGCCCTCATTGAACAGGAAGAGGACTGTGATAAGCAAATGGTTTCTGGGGACAGTTGTGTGACGTGAAGATAAAGAAGAAGCCTTCTCAATGGCTTCTTGGCATTGTGCTGTGAGAATGGTCTCTGTAGTGCTGCATAAGAAGGATGGAGATGAAATGGAAAGAGTGTGACTTCTTCCCAGGATGCTGCCTCATGGGAAACTCTCTGAAAGGCATCATTCACACTCCAGCATCACTGTGTCCTCGTCAGTCATCTTACTGTCATGACCACCATTATGAGGGCCATGTAGGGAGCGTGCACATCGTGCTGGGATTTCACAACCCATATCAGGATAAGAACCTCACATTTGTCTTGAGCACACATGGACAGACATTCTTGTCCTTGCTCCCAAACAATGCTGCACACCCAGTACTTCCATAGCATTTGCATTGTGTCCGGAGTTGTGAGTCATCCAGATATGATTCACAGTTTATGGGAGGATGTGTGTGCATTCCATGCAAATACCACAGCATTCCTTATAAGGCAAGTACATATCTGCAGACTTCCAGGCCTGGGAGACAGGGAGTGTGCCTTGGAACCAGTCTCCTACATACACCAAAGGTGGATGGTGACAGCCACCAAACTTGGAATTTACGATCTTGGTGACTTAACACAAGCAGACCCATGCTCGTACTGACACAGAGGAGGGAGTGCTACAGACCAAGGGAAGCAGGGACACAGAATGCCTCTGTCCCCAAAGCCATCATAGGCACTCCATCATCGCTTCTACAAGTAATTCTGCCAGGAAAGGCCTCTCAGCACGCCGCCGTTTTCTCTGTCTGAAAGCATCTGCTTTAGCTCAACTAACTTATCCATCGCCGGAATCCTAATTACTTGCCCAAACCCAGTGAACTCTCCCCGTTACATATTCCACAGCACAAGGTTCCTCCTGTCTGCAGAACTTAGCTCTAGTGTCATTTTCTCCTGCTTAGTAGTCATTGTCTCCCTCTCCTCCCTCCTGTCATGGCAAAGAGGCCATTTCAGACACAGCTAGGGGTGGCTGTATTCACCAGAGCATCTCTGTTCCGCAGGGTTCCTGAAACCTGACAGACCTCAATAAACTTAGGCCGATGAATTAAAATATCCTCAAATTACAAAGAAAGTCCAGAGAACCCAAGAGACTTCTCCAAGATTACAGAGCTAGGAAGGAGCCAAGCTGGGGCTCCAGTCTTCCGACGGACCGCTGCTTCCTCCTCTCTGTGTAGGGCAAACAAGGAAGCTCTGAGCAGGGTGGGTGGCAGACTCACACTGAGGAGGCAGAGCTGTGAGAAAGAAGAAAGCAGGTTTATTATCCACTGGGTTGGAGAGGGAAGATGCTTTATGAGGTCATTTCCTGGGGATCAAGGATTCTGACCTGCACATTGAAGAAAGTGTCACGCCGGATAATGCTGCCTGTGAACTGCTCCTCTGGCCTTCTGGCGAGCGGAGAGTTATAGGAGAGAGACTCTAAATGGGGTCATAAGGAGACATCAAAAATGCCATTCTACTGAAAGCCAGGCCCTGACTGCCACACCTCCATTTCTAAGAAAAAAGGCTGTTATCCAGTTCTGCAAAGCTCGTTTTACCTTCCTGAGCCCTGCAGGAGCCTCTGGAAAACACAATGGCTTTAAGGGAAGAAAACCCTGGGGTTGGTCTCATATGTGCTGCTGTGAACTGTGTGACTTTTGACAAGTTGCATGACCTCTCTGTCGTCTACTTCCTTGGTGGCCACATGAAAAGAGTCGTGTCTGTTAATCACAGTATTAGGGACTAGTCAGTGAGACTAAGAACTCCTCTTTTTTGTGGTAATGAAGACAACTGTAAATAAGTCTTTACCACTGACGTCTGTCCCCCCGGCAGAGACAAAAGGTACTTTATATTAGGTGTATCTGTGAAGGAAGGAAGTATGAGTGTGAGTGTGTATCTCAGCGTGCACGTGGGGGTCAGAGGGCAAGCTCGAGTGTTGGTCTTCATCCTCCACTTTGCTTCGGACAGGCTCTCTCTTGTCATTTGCCAGTTTGTGCACAAGGGTGCCTGGCCCTCGAGCTTCTGTGGCTTCTCCTGTGTCTGCTTCCCATCTCACCCAGGGAGGGCTGGGGTAACAGGTGCGTCCCTGACAGATCTGGCATCTTAAGTGTTCTGGGGACCCAATTCGGATCTCATTGTTGCACAGCGAGTGTCTTGTCTACTGGGCTATGTCCCCAGGACAAGACAATAAATTTAAAATACCCAGTAGAAAACCTGTCATGGAGAAAATCCTGTGGAAATCCGAGTCCTCATCATGGGAAACAGAGGCATCTCCGCTAATGTGCCTTTTGGAATACGTGTCGATGCTGATGGCAGGAATGAAGAGAAGGGGACTTGGGCCCCCAAATGGGTTCTATGCTTTCCTTCCATGCTTACTGAACATGTCACGGGATTGACGTCTAGGGACAACTATTCTATATCAAAATTGAATAAATTGGATACTTTCCAGAACTTCTCAGTAAAGATAATTGGTTGGTATCTTCAGACTCCTGAATTGGGTTAGAGAAAAGCTAACCACTCCGATGAGTTATGTGGTGGCCCATCACATCAGCTCTGCTAGACTGAGAAGCATTAGTTACATTAGTACATTAATGACATGTCCCTCTGAGTGTGTCTGCCAGGGCATTTCTGAGGACTATGTGTGATTATTGGCCCTAAAAGGTGAGTAGAGGCCTTATACATGAGCACCCAAATCCAATTCAGTTTAGATTGGCCCTTCTAATTTTCATGCCCAGCTATGTTGTAAATGTACATGAATAGATATTGTCATGAATAGAAAAAATTTTGATCATTACCAGAGGCAGTGAAATCCATATTACTGCTCAAAGACAGGAATACATGTAGCCTGATGCAGTTGAGGGTAAAGGGTTTGCTAGATGCATTGTTTGGAGAGGGTGTGTGTGTGTGTGTGTGTGTGTGTGTGTGTGTGTGTGTGTGTGTGTGTGTTACATTCAGGTCAAGGAGCTAGGCTGCCAAGTGCATGGTTACCAGAGGAGGGAGAGGCGTGCATAATGACCCAAAAGAAAATGCAGGTGCCAGGCTGCTGAATTTTCTCCTGGGCTTGTCTGACACGTGGGCCCATCCATGATCAAAGCCACTGAAGGACTCAAACTCCGAGCAGACTGTTGAGAGGTGGTGGCACTGTGGGAAGTGGGGTCCAGCTGGAGGAGGAGGGAGGTCAGTGGGAATGTGGCTGTGTCTTACCCTGGCTCTTTCTTCCAGCTGCTCTCTCGGCTTCTATCACAGACTAAAGAGCTCTGCTCCAAGTGCCCTCACTGCCATGGCGAGAGAAACAAAGAGCATCAGTTAAACCTTTCTCTTTTAAGTTGTTTCTGTTGGGAAATTTGAAGCAGTGATTCAAAAGCGTAGTTGCTCCACAGGGGTGGTGATAGGGAGAGCCCACATTTAAGGGCTGTGTACCCACCAGGAGCCAGCTTCTAATTAACATACAGAGGCTGGGGGTCATGTTTAATCTGCAAAGCACCTGCTGTGCAAGAATAAGGACCTGAGCTCAGTCCTCAGCACCACAGAAAAAGCCAAGCATGGGGGTGCATGCATATAACCCCAGCACTGGAGAAGCAGAGACAGGTGGGTCTCTGGGACTCATCGCCAGCCAGCCTGTCTTAATCAGTGAGTTCCAGCCAGGCCAGTAAGAGACCTTGTCTCAAAAACAAACAAACAAAAAAACCACAAGGTGGGCCACTCCTGAGAACTGATGCCTAACATTGACCCCTGACCTCCATGTGCATGCGCACGTGCAAAAGAAATCTAGACACAAAATTATAATCATCTCATCTTCTCAGACCAAAAGTAGTAAATGCCACTTTCATCTCTACTTGGCAGATATAAAAACTAGCTTAGAGAGGTTAGGCATCTTGCCTAAGATCGGACAGACAGAACTAAGATTTGAATCAGGCAGTCTAACTCCACAGCCTCCGCTCAAAGATACAGGGCTATGCTCCCGGGCTTCTGCTACTGAGAGCCCAGAGATACAGAGATGCTCAACCGTATAGCAGGACTCGTGAGAACGGCTAAGATAAATTACTCTCAGTAAAGCAATTAGTTCAGGATCTGCACAGAGGTTCACAACAGCATGAGACGGCTCTGAGCCTGCAGACGCTTTCCATTCTGAGCGCCCTGATGAGATGCTTTCCATAAATGATGGGCAACGTAGTGCCTGGAACTCAGAGCTGGGCCCTTGCTTCTGGATGGTACAGTCACCAGAACATATCCCATGACTTAACTGGGACAGGTTCAAAGAACATTTCTCAAGTTTTAGAGACCCTAAGGTGTGTCCCATGCTGTGGGCATCAGATGTCTAAGTCCTGGGATGAGACGGAAAAATCTCTGGCAACACCGAATAACAGCTTTTCAATTCTACTTTTCCCTCCACCGCAGAACAAAGGAAGAGGGGGACAGACTCCTGTGACGTCTTCTCCAGTGGCCTTTGCTCATCCTAGGACTGATTTGAAGATCTGAGTGGTCTTTGAAGAGGATTATTTTAAATTTACCAATCAGTGGACTGGTCCTTTGGGGAGGACACTTGTCACAGCACGGCATCCTAAAATGATTACACTGGGCAGTAGAAGGAACAAAGAAACCCCTGATACACAGGTACGCACAGTATCCAGCTCCTCATGATGGGCAGTACTTGCTACAACTGATGACTTATCGTGACGGACAGGATGGCTACAGCAGGTTTCGTTTTCTCTCGGCTCATTTCTAATTCATTTTTTAACTGGCACACGACCCTGCTGTAAGCAGGCTTCTGTTCGCTTTCATGCCATTATCTGGATTTTTATGCTTGCTCCTCCACCATGGGGCTTTGAGTTGCCTAGGAAGGTGTTCTACGCCAGTATATGCCCCTCAGCATTAAAAGAAGAGGTGCAGGTCCAGGAGGAAGTGGGGGCCTAGCTGAGAGTGGTACACGCACTGCCCAGGGGATGGCAAGATACTGCTCAGTGATGCTGGCTTGTCTCTCAGTTGGTCCATATGCTTCCCCACCCCACTCCACCGTTGTAGAAGTACTTTTACGTGCTGCAAGCATGAGGTCGGGGAAGAGAATCCGGGCATAAAATGCAAACATGTGTACTCTTCTCACAAAGCTAATTCAGAAAACCTTTTCCCTGTATGTGCATGTCCTTCACGTGTGTGCAGGTACCAGAATGGTTGGGTGCGTGCGTGTGTGCGTGTGTGTACATGTGTGACAAGGCAAAAGGACAACTTCAGATGTCATTCCTCAGATGCTGGCCACTTTTACTTTGAGACACCTCTCACTGGAGTGGAGTTGGTAAGCAGGCTGGGCTGACTGGCCAGTGAGCCCCAAATAATTCACCTGCCCCTGCTTCCCCAGCACTGGGATTACAAGCATGCATCATCATACCCAGATTTTTTACATGAGTTCTGGAGACTGAACTCAGGTCAGTCAAAACTGAGCCATCTCCCTGGCCTCAGACAAACTTGGTTTTTAAATAAAGGAAGGAATGATATTTTCCCATAACATCACACTGTCAAGGGCTGGGCTTTAGAGATAAATAATACAGAGGACAGACACCAGAACTTTCATTTCTATTGTCACCAGAGTCTGATAGGTGCTCATCAATTGCCATCAATAATTATCCATTGCCAGTGCAGCCCCAGCCGAAGCATGACCTTAGGGTCCTCAGCATACACTAACAGCAATGACTACCTTTTCTTGGTTCTCACTGCTCCCATGAAATGGGCATTAATCCATAAACCTGGGCTGATAACCACTCTGACAGTTAAAACCCAGGATGCACAGGGCTGTGAGAACATGAAATTCACAAGTTTTACACAAAGCCTGAAAGCTAGGAACTGAGTGACTCAATCGTCTCCCCAGTAACTACAGCCAGAGTGTGCGGCTAAGCCCCGGAGTCTATGAGATGTCTCCATCATCAACACCCCAAACCAGAATCTTTTCTTTGGTCTCTTGAGATTGCCCAAAAGAAGTCATCAAGAATGGCTGGTCCTTCCAGGGAGCAGATGATCCTGGTTCTGACTCTACTGGAGATCCTGGGGTAGAGATGGAGGAATTTGGAGGCTAGGGAAGGGAGACTGGCTGCGGAAGGGAAAGAGGAGACAGCTTCCTCAGTGTGATGGCTGAGATGTCCATCAGTCCCTTTCCTCTTCTTTCTGAATACAGATTCGATCTTCAAGCCTCACTTACACATGGACAGTATTGTGGTGAGACTGAGTTCTGGCCTAGGGAATGTAAGCAGGTTAGCGTAGTGTGCACAGTTTTCAGACCAATACCTAACACCTTTATGCGTATTTCTCCATTGTCTTCTCCATTGTCCAGCTGAGCTGTGCTGTTATGACTTCAGAATACCCTGCAGAAGGTAGGAGAACTGCCATTGGCTTGGATCCCTGAGTGACAGTAAAACATAGACCCTCTTCTCATTACCTGGGCTTTTTCTAGACTGTCAAACAAGGAAAAATAAACTTCTGCTTGGGTGAATCTAATAGACAGCTGGATCCATTTGCGATAGAGCTTGCACTGCCCTATGGAGTATGGTGTGCTTGAAGACAAGTGGAGCTGACCTCTTGAATGGTGGCTTGGAGGTCGGGCCACATCTAGGTAGAGCCCCAGGAAATGTGGAAATGTGATGCCCTGGAGAAAGTTCTAAAGTCAGTCAGACTGACAAAGATGAGTCTACAAAGCTGAGAGCTACCCTATCAGGGTATAGAGGGGGTGAATCACAGAAGGAAGAGAGTTCAGTGTGCTCTCCTGGAACATTCCAGAAGATGGTAGCAGCCAGCAGAATGTGCACTACTTTGGGGGTTGGTTGTAGATGACACTCTAAGGAGCAAAGGGCCGTTGTGAGACATTGTGTTCTGCTCTCAGGTCTTTGCCTCCTCTCCATGCACAGTCAGCGTGTTTCCTTTCTGAAAAGTTGCTGTCTCTTTCTCAAGAGAGAGTGGAACAAAGAAGGCAATTATTAAGATAAGACAGGCTTTAAGAGCAGCTTCACTGAAGGGTAATTGGCATGCCAAAACCTATGGGTGATATTTAATATACACAATTTGAAAGTTTGCATGGAGGTGTCCATATAGGATGCAATTGCCCCAGCAAGCTACCTACATGTCTCTCATCTCCATAACTTCCCTTGTGGGGCTGAGGAGATGGTTCAGTCAACAAAGCGCTTGTCTCACAGGCATAAGCACCTATGTTCAGATCCTCAATATACAAGTTAATTTCTGTGGTGGTATACATCTGCAACCCCAACACTGGGGGAACACAGACAGGGGTCCCTGAAACTCGATGACCAGCCAGCCTCGCTGAGCCAGTGAGCTCCCAATTGAGAGATCTTGTCTCAAAAAAGTCACTGGAGAGTGATTCAAGAGGGCACCAAACATCAACACACACACACACACACACACACACACACACACACATTTTAAATTTTTTCCATATTCCCTTTGTGGGCAGGGCTATATCCTGAGCTCTTCCCTCTTAACAAATCTTCCATTCATGTGCAGTAATTTTAACTACAGGTGAGGATTGCACAGCCCACTGGCAGCTTTCATGCCCTGTGCACAGCTGAAAGCTTTAGACCCACTGACAAGCAAGCGCCCATGTCTCCCTCCAGCCCCTGGGACGCACTCTTCTGTTCTCTGCTCCCGTGCATTTGACTGTGTTGGATAGCTCATGTAATTGTATAGTATTTGGGTCATATCCTCACATCTGTTAGGGAGACTATTATCAAAACAAAAAGGAGCAAGTGCTGGTGGGGCTGTGAGAATGGAACGTGGACTCTGCTCAGAATATTAATGATGCGGCAGCTGCAAGAAACAATGTGAAGGTTTATCAAGAAGTTTAAAATAAAACTGCCCTGTGATCCAGCCATTCCCCTTCTGGGTACACATCTGGAAACACGGAAATCAGGATCTTGACCAGAAGGCTGCACACCATGTTCATTCTAGCATTGTTCTGAAGAGCCAGAGTGTAGAAACGACCCGATGTCCATTAACAGATGATGGACAGAGAAAACGCAACAGATAGGTTTTGTAAAACATCGAGGGAGAGGCCTTGGTGGGTGGAGCCCAGGTGCCCCATGGCAGGTGAGGGAGACATGCCATGCAGACACTGCAGACAGTGGCCAAAGGGGCATGGAGGAAAGTCACTCACACCATGCAGACATGGCACCCACGTGAAAAGTTTTATTAAGTGGGGAAGGGAGCTGGGAAGACAGAGAAAACAGGCAGAGTCTGAGGAGAGGAGAAGAAGAAGAGAAAGAGAAAAGGAAAGAAAAGGAAGGGAGGAAGTGTTCACTACCTCCTGGCAAGAGAGGAAGGAAGAGAGAGAAGGGGGAGGGGTTTTCTTAAAGAGGACTTTATTTAAGATGATGCTGTCAGGGAGCTGGGTGAGCCAGGGGTGGGTCTGAATGCTAACATTTCTCCCTTTTTGATTATTATAAAAAGGTGAGTTATGAATAGCAGGTGGGGGGGCACCCAATTCTCGAGACTGTTTCCTGCTAATTTGGGGATGAAGTGGGGAGAGGGAAGCTGGGAGTTGGGGGTCACACACAGCAGGAGGTGTGAGTGAAGAAGCATTCAGTTAGCTGTCATGTGGACACCTTAGGCATTTGTTCCTTGAGGGAGCTAAGAAGGCAGGTTGCTAGAAAACAAAATAGATTGTTATCATTGGCCTCATGAGTGGGGCTAGCCATGGGAAAAGTGATAACCGCCAGAAAGAATGGATGGAGAAGTGTCTGATTGTACAGAAGAGGCAAGGGTGGATGAGCCAGACGGAAGGACAGACATGCTCTTGAGTCTGGAGTGGTGGTGGTACCAACAGTGATGTTCCAGGAGCTTGGGGGAGTGGCACACCCAATCGAGGGATGATGTTTTCCAGGAGTACAGGAGCCATCACATCTGCGGTTTCTTTGGAGGTTGGGAGTGCTTTTGTAAAAGAGTCAATAAGAGTTAATAGATAACAGAACTTTTCATAAGTGAGGATGTGGTTGAAGTGAACCTGCCAGTATTCACCCAGTTGGTGTCCTCGGTTGGTGCAGTGGCTGGTGGTGTATCTGGAGGGCCCCTGAGGGTTGGCCTTGGCATGAATCTGGCAGGAGGGGTGGACCTGTGCAGGAACCTGCAAGTGTTTGTAAAACAACTGGAATAGATTTACATTTTGGTGTCACAGAAAAAGCTATGGCTTGTGTTAAAAGGTATGAACATTTTCTAGGGCCTGATTTCAACCCAATGAAACACATCTTTAAATCTATAACCAGAGGAAATTTACTGAATGGAAGTGGTTGTGTGAGTGAAGGAGGAGGGAGGCTTCTATACCCTCTCTAATGCTAACCTGCCTCTAAAAGCTGGGACCAGTAAAGTCCATAGAAATTAAAGGGCTCTCAAGATTGTCTGTAGTCCAGTGCTCTATCAGTTTATCAATGTTAAAACTCTGAACCTCTGAAGTTACATCTGAAACCAGTTTATCCTGTATCATGGAGTCTATAAATGAGGCATGCCTGTCTGTAGTTTTAACAGGAAACTTATCAATGAGCTACCAAGGTGCTTGTAGCCTTGGGGTTGGGGAAGAACATTGATAGTTGGCAAATCTGTTAGTACCCTGGTCATCAAACACCATCCGATCTGAGAAGGATAAGTAAATAAACAGAAGTGAGACAGCTTTCCTATCTTCATGTAAACAAACCTTAAAGCTGTTTCTTTTTATCTAATTCACCAGGAGATACTGAAAGCAGTCATTGCAAAGTGAATTTATCCCTTTTTTGAGTCTTGTAGCAAGGTGAACGGTGTCTAGACTTAGTATTAGCTCTAAGAGAATGAGGCCTGTGAATTTTACACAGAGAACTGGGAAGCAGCTGGAGCCCAGGTTGCTGCTGTTGAACTGACAAAGCCTGGTTGTCAAATGACAGCAGAGATCTGAGAAGGATAAATTTTACCTGAGTTAGTGATTGAAAGTGACAGACTTCCTTGCTGGCAACCTAGACAGTCACCTCAGGGTCCTCCATGATTGTTGAGGGCAGAGGACTCAGGGCAAAAACATCGGTCTTTGGCTGCCAGGCCTAGGCCTGCCAGGCCTCAGAAGATTCAACAATTATGGGATAGGAACTTGTGGGGAGGACCAGTCTACCTTGTCTAGGCAAAAGTGAAACAATGGGTTCCCAGAGTCCTGTTGTCCAAGATCTGAAGAAGGCCCTGGCAGCAGTTGAAGTGAAAGGCAGTAGTTGAGGTAGATTGCAGTTTTTGCTTGGTAGCTGGTGCTGCTACTCTGGAGCAAGTTCTGGGTAGAGGTTCTTCTGTGACCATCCATCTTCTTTGGAGGAAATAAAGGTGCTGCCATGAGTTAGCATGTCTCTCTTTCACAAAAAGCTTTTTAATTAAACATTTTTAATGCCATATTCTACAGATCTCTGAGCATTTGAGGACTGTCTGTCTATTAAATATGAACAACTGACTATCAGCTTCTGTTCCCTAATAGTCTTCAATATGTTAGCAGCTTTCATAAGACTAAGAAAAAGGGGCTTTTGAGTTAGGGTGTGGCCCAACTCTGAGAAAATGACCCTCTCAGGGGACCCGAAATGCCATTATAGGAAATATATCTTGTTTATCAAATAACTTATTTATCAAATCTATGCCATCATTTATTTAAATTTTCTAGAAGATTGGTGTTGAACATTTGGCAAAGACATAAGTGTAAATCTCTAAGTTAGCTTTTGTTAATCTGAATACCTTTATAACTTTCAATTTCTATTATCATATAGAGTATAGTATAAACCAGAGTTGAATCAAATACAGCTTTACATTTCTATCATCACACAACAAGTCCACACCAGTCCAAAGTATTTGAGGCTTGTTTCTCTTTCACAACTGCAGTTTTGTTGTTGTGAATCTCAGTGACAACATCCGACGTGCAGGTGGTCCTAGGCTACCCCCGTAAAAAGGCTCAAAAGAAGCAAGATCACTGAAGGGCTAGCTAAGGCAGACACCAGGGTGGTTTCCTTCTTGCGGCTGCCTTTCTCTGTCATGGATCTGCTTTTTCAGCAGGGCCATGGAGTTCCTATGACCCCTGAGCAGTTAACATAAAAATAGCATTGCTCTCCTAAGGCCTTGCCTAGGCCCCCTTGTTGAAGGAATGATAACCAGGGGAACCAAATGAACAAATTCTAGGTCAAGGCCCCTTCTATCCTGGAGAACTATTTCAGCCAGCGAGGAAAGTGATTCCTATAAGTGTGTAACAGATTTTTCTAGGGCAGCAACATCTGCATCTACTGCCGCTCTTAAGGCCCTGTAGTTCTGATCTTTGAGTACAGCCCGATTATAATCCTGAATGATTTATATAGAAATAATAATTTCTTAAGGCCATATAATACCTCTTTGGTTCTGCATAAAGAAGGTCAAGTGTCTTATCTTATTGTAGAATTCTTTTAGTTAACAAATCTATGCATTGACAGCTCTGGGCCCAGTCTCCTGGTATGTCAATGGGCATCAGAGGTAGACATTTTGTCCCCCATGCCAGGGAGCTTCCTCTTGACTCAGCATTTCAACCTTTTTTGTGCCCCACAGTGGGTGAGGAAGACACACGATGCATCCACTGTGGGCAGCGGCCATGGGGCATGGCAGAAAGTTACTCACACCATGGAGACACAGCACCCGTGTGGAAAGTTTGAGTAAGTGGGGAAGGGAGCTGGGAAAACAGAGAAAACAGGCAGGGTCTGAAGAGAGGAGAGGAAGAAGAGAAAGAGAAAAGGAAAGAAAAGGAAGGAAGGAGGTGTACAATACCTCCTGGCAAGAGAGGAAGGAAGAGAGAGAAGGGGGAGGGTTTTCTTAAAGAGGACTTTATTTAAGATGACCTCAGGGCACCTGTGGCTCAGGGGAGGGTCTGAATGCTAACAATAGGGATAGCAAGATGTTGTTCAAACTAAATCGCACCATTTGGATGATGCTTGTGAACTTGGAAGATGTTGTGATAAATAAGTCATTCTCAGAAGGACAGAACCTGTTAAAAGAGGCTGGCATGACGGTTATGTACTTGGGATCTGGTAAAATGCCTGGGTTCCAGCCCAACTGAACGCTCATTAGCCATGTGACATTGGGAAAAGTCTCTACACTTCTAAATCGTGTTTCTCAATACTAACTACTAGCCATTGCAGTAAGAAGCCTCTCTGGACAGAACATGATGATTTTCCACACATGAACTCACAGAGGCTGTGGTGAACTGCACAAGATCAAACCAATGAAAAGTTCCAGTATGGAGGGGGGATGGGCTCCAGTGGCCATACCCCCAGTTGGGGAGCTTTGGACAACTGATGGCTTCTGGAGGAGAGAAATTCACTTTAGGGCTGTGGCCATTGGTATGTTCCTAGGCCACAGTGGATTACCCCACACCCACACTCATATGGGTAGCATTCATTTGATTAAGTGAGGTTAAAAATAACTAAATAACAAAAAGAAGGTATGAAGGTTAGAGGAAGATGTGATGGGTGGTTTGGGGGAGACTTGGAAGACAAAGTGAGGGGATGGATTTGATCAAAGATACATTGTATACATGCATGAAATTTCAAAGGAAAAAGTTAAATTGAAATACAAAAACAGGATTAATAACTACCCCCACAGGGAGTATGTGACTTGAATGAGACACAAATATAAAGTATTTCTAAAATCTCTCCCTCACTGTACACATCCATTGCTAGAAATCATTAGTATTCTTCGGTGGAGGACAGGAATCAGCCCAAAGTCTGGAGTTAGGATTCACAGGCACACACACACATGCACACACATGAGCACATATATATTCTACAGTTGCTTATTCATTATATCCTGGGGGGTGGTAAGGAAAAGCCTGGAATTGGTTCAGTTTGTAGGGTTTGAGTTCCAGCATTGCATAAACCCTGTGTGCTCGTACAAGACTGGAATTCCATGCTGTGGAGGGGAAGGGAGGAAGCTCAGCAATTCTAAGCCATCCTTGGCTACACAGTGAATTTGAGAACTAGCCTGGTCTACATGAGGCATGCCTCAAAAAGGGGAAAAAAGAAAGAAAGAAAACCCTTTGAAAGGATGAAGCTGGGCATGGCACATGTTCCTAATTTCAGCTTTTGGAAAGTAGAGGCAGGAAGATTAGTAGTTCAAGGTCATCCTCAGCAACTTAGGGAGTTTGAGGCCAGGCTGGGCTATGTGAGACTTAGTCTTTGAGAGAGAAAGAGAGAGAGACAGAGACAGACAGACAGACAGAGATAGAGAAAGGAAACTAAGGAATTAAGGTGGGGAAAGAGTCGAAGTCCAGATAAAGGGATGCTCCCCCAATAACACCTCTGCACACCGAGACAGTACAAACCAAGTGTCTGGTGTGGACACACCTGCACCTTTCTGAATGAAGGAGGCTAAGATCCCTGCCCTTAGGTGCTCGGGGAGAGGGGGAGCTATGCAGAAAAACACCCCTGTGTACACTGACCCCAAAGACTTGGGCTCAGAACATGAGATCCTAGACTAATTGGCTGAAGGAGTAGAACAGAACTAAGGGCATTCACTTCCTAACACTGCTAAATTCTTTGTAAATTCACCATCTCATCAAATCCTTACCTTAGTGCAGGTACCGATGAAAGGAAAGAACCTGGGCATGGAGAGGTTAAAATCATTAATTAATTATTTTTTTTTAACAAGACTGAACTGAAAAAGAATCCACAGGGTCTGAGTCCGGAGCCCCAGGTGATCACAGTCATGAACAACAGAGGAACTTACGGGACAGTGGGCCATAAAAGGGGAGCCTGATTACTCAAATAAGCCAGTGGAGGCTGAAGGCAAAGGCTGGTGAGAAAACAGACGTGGAAAAGATAAAGACAGAATCGATGAAAGCCATTGGGCTGGTTTAATTCATCGGGCCCATCCCATGGACTGCAGGGTGTGAGGGCTGCAGAACATCCACAAATTACACGAAGCCCCTTGGAGGATAGGGTGGACAAGGCAGGACGACCAATCTCGGTGTCGTAAAATCAGAGACGCTGGAGAACCTGAGAGGAGTCTGCATTGCACTTTCCTCCAGACACAGAAGACAGTTTTATTCCTTTTGGAATGAGGAGCTACTTTTTTCTTAAACCTTGTGGTCAGGGGGAATTTACAAGTATAATCCTGACACTTGTGATCCACAACAGGCTATATAAACATGTCAGTACATAGAGAAAAGCATTAGCTAGGAAACTTCCAGTTCTGACTCCTCTTGGAACTTTCCTACCCTCCCACCCCAAACCTGGGGTCTTGGGATAATGTTTTTTTTTTTTTTTTTTTTTTTTTGGTTTTTCGAGACAGGGTTTCTCTGTGTAGCTTTGCGCCTTTCCTGGAGCTCACTTGGTAGCCCAGGCTGGCCTCGAACTCACAGAGATCCGCCTGGCTCTGCCTCCCGAGTGCTGGGATTAAAGGCGTGCGCCACCAACGCCCAGCGGGATAATGGTTTTTAAAACTCATTACCTTATAACTGAATGGCTTTTGTTTTCTCTTGATTTTTCTGTTTGTTGATCGCATTTGTTCTTTGATATTCTCACACACATCAACCTTCCGTCCTTCCTACAAACCTCTCTTTCATATTCATGTCTTTACTATTTTGTCACCCACTGGGTTGAGTCAGGGCGGTCTGTGCCACCATGGTCTTGGGACTATTCATTGGACCTTGCTGGGCTCAGCAGTGGGTACACAACTGAACATGATGATTCCCAAACCCCCAAATTCTATTAGTAGTTAATAGTTCAGCATGGAGGAGTGGGACCCTATGAGGCCCTCCTCTAGCCATAACGAATTGTTGATAGGGCCAGTCTTGTGGGGGCCTGGTGCTCATGGAAATCCCCCTGCCTCAGCCTCCCAAGTGTTGGGATTACAGGCAAGCACCACCACATCGGTCTCAATGGGGGCTCAGAGATGCAGTGTGCCCCAAACCTCTCATTCTCAGATTCTTTCCACAGGTCTAGCTACCATCATTATGTGATCTTTCCTTGGGCAAAGTCAACAAATAAACTGTGGATGAAATTTGGCATGGTGGGGTTCTCTCAACATTTGTTGCAATGTGGAGAAGTTCAGGCAGATGCTCCAGGGTCTTAGTAGTGTTTATGCTCAGAACAGGGAGATTTTGGAGTTTTTGACTTTTGTGTCTCCACAGCTGCTTTGTATCCTGATTGCCAAGTAGAAGCCTTTAAGTTCTCATATCAATCACCACAAGAAACTCAATCCCATCCTTCCATTCACGTTCATTCCTTAACACTGACCCAGTGACCCCTTTCTTGTTTCTAAACTACCTGCAACCTGCCACAGAGATGAGCAAGATAAAATATCAAGAAAACTGTAACTGCCAATTATTTACAAAAACAAGGCGTGTACAAGTCCATTGCCGGTGTGACAAGGGAGGACTAGGGCCCACCTGGAACTCTGAGCACGCTTCCTCCACTTCAGGATGAATGTGCTCACCTGAGCCTGGCTGCTATGCTTGCTTTGACTGCACTCTGGGTGGAGCTGAGATGTGAGCCTATTTCAAATGCATGTGATGTTGGTCCACAGACCATACTTTCAGTGAGTGATACATGAGCTGGACCCCATGAAATGGATAATATATTTTCCTTTCCTGAGTGGGTCACTTCACCACTGCATTTGAAGAAAATCCATTACCGACATTTCAGTCTTATAACTCAGCCTGGCAGATGACGGAGGAATGGCTAGAGATTCATGGTAAGATGGGCAAGAAAGAAAGAGACTTGCCACCTCTTTACAAGTACTCCATAAAGTCCTTACGCTAAGAGACCCTTCAATTATACAGTTTGTGGAGTCTGGATCAATTAGCCTTCATTTTTAACTAGAACCTCAATACTTATTGATATTTATTGGATGTATGGCACATCTCATATGTTGGCCACACACATTGTTCACACAAATTTGTGCAATTTTCCAACCAACCCAGATGATGTGGGGTAAATATCCATCATGTATAAAAGAAAAAATATTGATAATACCCAATATTCTTGCCCAGTGCCACTGAAGTGACCCTTGACCACCTGCTCAGACTATTTGTCTGCAAAGCTGTCCTCTTCGCGTGACGCCTACAACCAGTGTCTTCATTCATGCATCTGGGGAACTCCAGGAAGCTAATTGGCTGGAAGAGCCAGTGCTGGGATAGATAAAGGTAAACAAGGGGCTGGCTTTGTCTTAATAACTGAAAAATGCTTGTTCTGCAGGAGCCCGTGCCATGAAACTCTTCCCACACCCATCACTTACTGGCAACTTCATCTGAGATTTCCCAGTAGCAAATCAGAAAGGAAAAAAAATTATGAAATGAGCTTAAGCAAGGTCACACTGTCCCTCTCGCTGTCCCTTTCTCATCACTCTTCATTTCTACCTTTGCTGTTGACGTCTTGTCCTCGTGAAAGCCGTGGTAAGAAGCCCCAGTCTGACTACATATGGATGTGAGGTCTATTTCAGAATTTCCTCTTCACCCTAATGTTGGAAAGTTTATTGGAAATTGAGTAAAGTAGCTCATTTATTAAGAGGCTCATGACAGCAAATCAGACTGTTGGAACTGATTCAAAAGAACAGATTCCAGGCTAAAATTGACCCTCCATCAGAAAGAGTCCCTTACTACAGCCAGCGCTCCCTGAGCCAGCCTTGGGCAAAGGAAGCTGGTAATTTAATAAGAAGCTCTTTGGACTGTGAAAAGTGATCATTTTTCATCAGGCCTTCAAGGACACCATTTTTTTAGGGGGGCAGGTTCCCAACCTCCTTCATCGGTGGTTAAGAACCACCGAGAAGCACATTGCATAGTACTGTGGAAGGGCATGGAGTGTGCGGTCATATGGAAACTTTCCTCTGGATCCGCCACCTCATCCATGTCAGGTGATCACCCTGATTTCCCCTTCCCAGACTCTATAAAGTAAGGTGAAATGAAGCTCCTCGCCCACTCACTGTCCTGAGAGTTCTGAGTACTGTACCTGTGAGGGGTCTCACAACTTCCCTGACATACAGAAGACACTCAGCAGACAGTAGCAGTTAGAGTATCTGTATCAGCGGAAAGAAATGCAGGTTTCTTGCTCCCAACATCCTCCCAGCACCCTCCAGCATCCTCCAGCATCCTCCAGTACTTACCTCATTCCAGACACTGTGGCAGGCACTTCACACATGTTAACTAACTTGCAGAATCACAGCATCCCTTTAATACGGTCATATTATCTTCTACATTTTTCATGGAAAGAAACTGAGTCTCACAGAAGTCATCCGAGGCCCCAGAGACATCCATGGGAAATTGAACTTGGATGACCCCAGGATCTGTGAACAAAAATTATAACACAGTTCAAACTCTGCTGCTTAAAGTTTCAGGCACTCTGAGGCCAGCATACCAAATAACATGAAGAGTGAATATTCACTTGAAGCTTGAGATCAACCAGGTATCATAAATTCTTATCTTATCAATGCCTGTTATAACCTGTGATATAACCAAGATATACCCTGCCATCATGACCACTTCACAACTGAGAAAACTGATATGCTGGGAGGATAAATTACCTGACTCTGGATTTATTCAGATCCATGTTGTCTGAGGTTAGAGGCCATGTTCTCAATTGCTCTACTTTAAAGCCTAGAAAGGGAGCCTACATTGGTGCCCTCTATGGGCAGGGAAGATTTACTGCAGAAGAGGGCCAGCAGGAACAAACTCCCCAGACTCTGGTCACTGTCTGAGGGAGGAAGCAGCTGCCTGTGCTCGAAAGTCTGGACAGCTCTGAAAAACGTCAGTGGCAGATAACATTCAGAGTCAATTATGTCCAGAAGTCATTCTGAGTCAAAGAAACTGTACGTGAAGAGAAGAGGAGAAACCAAACCACCAGTAAGTCCTCACTTCAAATGGCCCTTTAAACTACCCTCCAGTATTCTCTAAGAATTACTCCCAAGAAAGAGTCTAAGATAGCGCAGCTTTAAGTAAAAATAGCTACTGTAAAACATGTGACTATGGATTGTTGTTTTAATAACGTATGAACGTCTGCACAACATGGCATTGCATGGCCATTCACAATAAAGTTATGAGAAGTTAGTCAAGGTGTGGAAAATGTGTGGGACACAATGGAACTTCTTTTTTTGTGCATTAATTTATTTATTTATTTTTTTAATTCTATGACATAGCCTTTATTTAACTTGTTCTTCCATTACCTAATGTGTTCCCAGATAAACATACTATTGCTCCTTTACACTCTCCAGTGTCTGCTCATATCTCACCTTCTCACAAAGGACACCATGAAAAGACCAAACCTAAGAATAATAGGGATAGAAGAAGGAGAAGAATACCAACTCAAAGGCACAGAAAATATATTCAACAAAATCATAGAAGAAAACTTTCCTAACCTAAAGAAAGAAATACCTATGAAGATACAAGAAGCTTACAGAACACCAAATAGGCTGGATCCAAAAAGAAAGTCATCTTGCCACATAATAATCAAAACATTAAACATACAGATCAAAGAAAAAATATTAAGAGCTGCAAAGGAGAAAGACCAAGTAACATATAAAGGCAAACCTATCAGAATAACACCAGACTTCTCAATAGAAACTATGCAAGCTAGAATGTCCTGGACAAATGTTATGCAGACACTAAGAGACCACGGATGCCAACCTAGACTATTATATCCAGCAAAACTCTCAATCACCATAGGCGGAACTTCTTTTTAAAATCAGAATAAGAATATTAGAAGGCAAGAGTGGTGGCTTTGGAGGTGGACTTCTGGGTGAATAGTTTATTCTGCTTCTTAGTGGATCCCCATATTGTTCGCTACACAATTACTCACCTGACACAGTGATTTTACTCCAGTCAGTATATCTCAAAGTTGGCAGCTGGTCTCCATGTCCACTGCCCATAGCTTGTCCCAGGTCACTTTCACCTTCCACCTTGATAACAGCGATGTTCCTACAGCTGGTGCTGCAGACGTGAGATCCACTCCCACCCCTGTTCACGCTCACATACCAGCAAGAGCATTCTCTATAAAAATGCTGCCTGTTGTCTTCTAGAAGTACAACATGCTACCCACTCTCCCTCTACCCCTTACACTACATTGCAGCCATGATGAGTGTGCCTTGGTCCTTCGACCCTTCTAAACATTCTTCTTTGGGGGTATTTTTGCTGTCCTTCTCATGACACCTCAGCAATTACCCCCAAAACCAAGTCAGTGACTCTCTTTGGGGCCACCAAGCTCCCACATTCCCACTCACACAATAATCAGTCTCTGTTAGAGTCGTCTCTATTTGTACCTGACAGCCTGCACTCGTCCTGCACTGGCGCACTGACAGCGCCTTGTATTTCAGCACTGGTGCAGTGACAGCGCCTTGTATTTCAGCACTGGTGCAGTGACGGCGCCTTGTATTTCAGCACTGGCACACTGACGGCGCCTGGTATTTCAGCCCCAATGCTCTCAGTGGCCACTCAATAAACGTTTGCTGAACTAGTGCATCAAATAGTCAATAAAGAAGCTGGTTTGGTAGAAATCGTGACTAAATTGTCCAGTTATTTGGAGTGGAGATAAATCTTTGAAGGAAGCTTAAATGAATTGTGTCTATTATGTAAAAGAACACTCCCCAGAAAAATCATTTTCTCTGGTGTTGTAAGATTTAGTCCCTCTCTACCCTGAAATGCATAGAATTCTAGACCTAAAATGCACTGAAAATGAACATGTCAGAACAAAACCCACTGAGATTCTAAGTCTAGTGAGGCCAGAAGTCACATTTGGAAAATGCTTGTGGGGAACTTGAGCATGTCACATGCAATGTGAATCCAACTAAAATGAACGAGAGTCCAGGGTACCACCTAGTACAGAGTGGGGCTTCTAGAAATGCTAGTTCTCTGCTCACTCACTTCCCAGGCTTTTTCTAATTTTTTTCTTCCACAGCATCCCCTTTTTGACACATCAGACAGAGGAAGACCCCAGACCCTACTTGGGGACAGAAACACTCATTCCTTCAACAGACTACAGAGCCGGCCATCCTTCCTGCTTATTAACGATATTATAGAGGCAGCTGGCCGACCACCTTAGGATGACAGGTCTATTTTCATATGGAAAAGAAAATTATAGAGCAGCATAAACATTTGCTAACTAGAAAGATGTTATTATAGCCTGCAAATTGCATTCAGATGTTCAGTAATACTGGAGTTAATGGATTCCCAAGAGTTCTTCATCAAGTGAGCCCATCTCAAAAAGACCTTGCTTTACCCATTTTTATGGAAAAGGGGTTGCCCAGCCTCCTGACCCAGCAGAAGATTGTGGAGGGAGAATCCTGGGACTTCAAGAGAACAACACTCTTTCCACTTCCCTTGTCCCCACACCCTACTTTACACGGGAATTATGGAGAAAAAGGCCAGCCGCTGTGGACTGAGACTTACCGTGTGCCAGGCTCTGTAACCAGCACCCGCTACTCACTTCTCCTTTTATTCTCCCTGTACCTCATGGAGTGTTACAGTCTTCTTTTCATAAGGAAGGAAACTGAGGCACAGGAAGATTTAGAAAAGAGTCGTTCAAAGGCCCCAAGATAAATGAAGTGGTGAGAATACCAATTGTCTTGATTTGATCAGTGCTAACTGCACACATGTGCTGCAGTACCACATTAATAAAAATAAAAATTCAGAAAAGACATGGAATCCCAGGAGGTCATGCTTAAAATCTAACAGCTAGTAAGAGTTAATACTAGAAGTCGGGTGGCTCATCCTCATTGTCTATCTGATTGTGTGAGTGTCTAACAGATTAGTAAAGCACACCTCAGTGTCTGTGAGAGTGTTTCCAGACCTTATTAGGTCCTGGGCCCGCGATGTGGTGTAAAGCCTGGAGAGATTCAAATGAGAACTAGACTGTCAGGAGCCTGTGGGAGGTGGAGCACAGCGAGGAAGTGGGCCACTGGCATGTGCCTTTGACGGGTATATCTTAGCTACAGCCCCTTCCTGTTACTCCTCTCTGACTCTCAGCTGCCATGAATAAACACCTTCCCTCCCGACATGCCTGTGACCGTGGAGCCAGACCATCATGGACTGAAATCTCTGAAATCAGTGTAAATATTTCCTTCTTTATTTTGTCTTTTTTTTTTTTCAGAGCTGAAGACCAAACCCAGGGCCTTGCGCTTGCTAGGCAAGTGCTCTACCACTGAGCTAAATCCCCAACCCCAATATTTCCTTCTTTAAATTGCTTCTCTTGGCTATCTGTCACAGCAGTGGGAAATCTAACACAAGTTCAGCCTCAATATCTAAACTTTCTGCTAGCAAGTTCCATGTATGAGGCTCACAAGGAAGCAATCCTGGTCCCTCTTGTCAAGCATTGCCCAAATTGACTCAGCCCCTTACTTAAAAAGCACTCCCAGAAGTCCACTCAGATTGACACGCACTTGCCCGGTCAGCCCTCACAAGCTGTGTGAGCCTCTGATTGACATGCACTTGTCCAGTCAGCCGTCATGAGCTGTGTGAGCCTCAGATTGACATGTACTTGCCCGGTCAGTCCTCTCGAGCTATGTGAGCCTCTGCTCCTCACAACACTCCAGGTGTATGTATGGTGGGGGGTAGTCACCATCCTACTTCTCATGAACTCTGTCTTCGGTGCTTCTCTGGGACTCCCTGGCCTGAAAGACCTTAAGAAAATGTCAAGGTCATGGCCACTTATGACCATTTTATCTGCTTCTTTCATTCTGTATGTATCGACCCCCTCTGTGGTCAATAACTCACCAGGATAACTTACCTTGACATAGACCCAGGATATGTTCCAACGAGTCCTCACAGGCCCACTTTTAGGGATGTCTTTCAGTACAAGATCCATCATATCAGGTGGTGGTCAGTATATCAGGCAGTTTGGGATACCAGAGCAAAATGCCCTATCATGAGGTTAAACAGCAGAAATTGACTGTCTCATAGTTCTAGAGGTCAGAATCATAATCTTCTGTAATCTTAACACCCTTTCTATAAGCCCTGGGTCCAAGTACAGCCACATGCATCCTTGGTTACATAGGGAATGTGGGACCGGCCTATGATACATGAGACCCTGTTTCAAAGAAATATAGCCACATAGGAGATAAGAGTTTCAGGATATGAATTTAAAGGGGCATAAAATTGGTCCATAGAGGTACCAACACTTTGCCCACGTGAAAAACTCTGAAACTTCAGAGACAGAATATTCCGGGTGATCCTGTCTACCACTCTCACTCACAGACAGGAAAACTGAAGCTAAGACTGAAGGAATATTTTATATGGGGCCAAAAATCCAGGCAGAGCCAGAAACAGGGCTAAGAGACAGAACAGTTTCCATGCCTAGGAAGTCACACAACTTTGTCCAAAGGCTAAGCCTTTCCAAGTTGCAGTGTCCATGATCACCCTTAGGTGCACAGTAAGTTCAAGACCAAACTGGGCTACATGGGGGTGAGGAAGAAAGGGAGGGAGGGAGGGAGGGAGGAAGGAAGGAAGGAAAGGGAAGGATGGAGGGAGGGATAAAAGGAAGGAAGGAATAATCCACACAGAATGAGCACTGAGACCTGTAAAGTATGACATATACCTTAAAAAAAGAAAAGGTCCATTGCAATTTGTTCAATAACATTTTTAATAAGTGTCTAGTAAAGGCCTGGTAAAGTATAGACATTTTCCCTCAGATGTGTGAGTACTTTAGCATGTAGACAAGCCCCTTGGGATTTGGAAGATAGCAGGAATGAAAGAAACTGACTAGTGTATCCTGGAGACATAATTTAAACATATATACTGTTTTAAATATTAAGCATCCCTCCTGGGGCTCATTGCTATGTCCTGGTTCACAGCCAGAACATGAATCCTAGGTGTTTATCCCTCACCTACACTCTTCCTCCAGTGCCAGCCACAGAAAAGCCACTCACCTCAGCCCTGCCCTAAGCAGTTCCCAGTCAGTGCTGTGGCTCTAGGGCTTGGCTCAGAGTGTGCCCTCTCTGGCCATACTTCTTTCTTTACAGGAGAGTCTGTGCACTTCATTCCTTTCTTTCCTTACTCATTCATTCATTCTTTCTTTCATGCACTCAGCTCTGCAGGTATAAGCTCTGACCTCAGGGCTGGGAGCTGAGTGGCTGGAAGAGCAGGTTAGATGAGGCAGGACACAGAGAATGGCTAGAGCTCTGCAGCTGACAGACAGAGAGGCTCAAAGAATTTCACCCTTTCTCATCCATCTCTCCCCTGGAGCTGATGTGGGGAGAAGCCAGGCCTGCTGCTCTGCTGTGGCTGGTGAACACTGTAAACAGTAACATAACCTTATGTAACTCAAGGGGTAAGTACTGGGGCATGTTTTACAGGTAGAGCCCTCAAGTAACAGGTTTAAATGTTCAGTAAGTACTCAAGAGAACAACAGAAACTTAAGAAATTATTGATCACTTATAAATTAGTTTCTTGTATTTTTTTACAAAGCACAATTTTAGCTTAAAAATTAATATATGTGTATGGTAAGACTTGAGCAGTAAAGTATATGCAAGGAAAGTGAAATATTAAAACCATCTCTGGATTCTATCTAGAAGTAACCATTATTGCAAGTGTGCACTCTTATAGCCTTCCAGAGATCTATCAAATATCTGTATGTTCTGTTTTTTTCCTCAGAAGGATACCACGAGCACCATTTAAGAAACTGTTTGTTTCCACCTAAGTATATATACATATACATACCTATACATATATATGTATGTGTGTATCTATAGCAGAGCATATTCAGCTGTTTTCTTGTTCCCCAAAGCTACAGTGTGTGACACTACATGAACATCTTATTATTTAGCCGGTTCCCTATTCTTGAATATTTGAATTGTGTCCAGTCTCTTCTGTTGTGTACAGTAAGTGTCTTCGTAACATTTTCATAGGAAGCATCTCCACACATCTGGGCCAAGTGACACATATCCTGGTTTTGTTTGTTCTGATGGATGGTACAAATGTCCTCCAAAATATTTGCAGAGTTCCCCCTGCCATGTCTCCCAACAGTGTGTACAGATGCTTACTTCCCAAGCCCCAGCCCATTCACCCATCCATAGGCTTCTGCCATCTCTACCATTCAGCCTCCCTAGGGACTTGACAGTTGTTCATCCTGATCTCATACAAATACTTCTGAATAGGAGAAACTCTCTAAGCTGTATTAATGAAATTAAACACCCTTCGTTAAGTGCCAGGTTCAGGATAAATTGAATTTTAACTGGGTTCCACCTCAGCTGTTAATGGTTTTCACTGATGCGGGCTGCCCCTTCCAGATTGGAGTTTAGTGAACCCTGCCCTAAGCTGAGCTGGGTGTTATTTTCATAGCATGTGGCACCCAGGAAGCAAGAAAAATGGCTTGGCACCACCATTAATTAGGGTGTTCCAAAATAGTGCTCTGTTTGCTTACCCAGATGTGGGTAATGTTTTACACTCTCCTGGATTCCTCCTGCTTGGCCTTTTGGAGGGAAAGATATGATGGGAAGTGTCTAGAAGGATTATGTCATCTGTAGGGTTGATTTCTGAGCGGACACTATGAAGACATCAGGATTTCCCAGGTATGTGAGGTTTTGAAGAAGCAACTGATCCGCACCCCTGTTCCTCAAGCAAGGAATGTCATCAGTTCAACAGAAATTCAACTCTATTCAGTATAAATGTGTGAAGTCCCTACCATTAAGTTCCCATCTCTGGGATACATCTGGAGTCCAAAGCAGCTGGGCAACCAGACATGTGCCACTCCAAGAGCTGCTAATCTGAGTCTTTAGTGTGATGTGAGGGGCACTGTGGATTCTCTCAAATTCCACATGCAACTATGCATCCTTTCCATGAGTGTGTGTGTGTGTGTGTGTGTGTGTGTGTGTGTGTGGTGTGTTTGTGTAAGTGTGAGTGTGTGTAGTGTGTGTTTATATGTGAGTGAGTGTGTGTGTGTGGTGTGTTTATATGTGTGTGAGTGTGCATGTGTGTGTGTGTGTTGGCTACTTTTTTGTCGCTATGATAAAGTGCCTGTCTAAAACAATGTGAAAGAGGAAAGACATCTTTTGACTCAGTTTAAGGAGATAATTGTCCCTCATGGTGCTTTTCTCACCTTTGGGTGGATCGGAAAGTAGAGAATGGTCCAGAAGCAAGGCCGTGCTATAAACCTCAAGGCCCACTTCTTGGGACTTCTCCAATTTAGGCCCTACCTTCTAAAGGCTCCACAGCACTAGGTTTTTAAGAACATAAGCCAAAGTGTGTAGGTGTACATGCTTTCTTAGAAGGCCTGAAACTGTTCCAATACCTAAGATGCTATATACCTTCACCCAATAATGAAGAATCCAGAGTAATGGTGCATTTACTGTCATGTTGGGAACTCCAAGAGCTGTTTCTAAGACCTTCATCATCTTAGCAGCATCAATGCTCCTGCTTATCTCCAACCACACTACCTGAAACTCAAGTCCTCCCATCCCTAGTGAAGGCAGTGGGTATTTACCTTCATTACACTAGCCAGAGAGAAGGCTGACTGCTGAGAGCTGCCCTTCATTCACTTACTCATCGTTCATCCCTCCAGCCACCAACAGAAGCTCTTGTTCACACACATGTCACTTCCCCTCACTCTCTTGTTCACTCACCATTTGGGCGGAGCACACACGTTTAGCCACCTCGACTCACGCCATCTTATACTCATTCTTCAACTTTCCCAAGAGCCTGTCACGTGCCCTGTGCTACCGCACTACACTCATGGGTGGCCTGTGCTGCTCCCTTAGCAAAGTTCATGGACTAGAGGAGAATCTGATCCCAAGAAGAAATGTTACATCATCTCCAATGCCTCAGGAAAGGAAGTGGGAGAAAGGGCCACACATTTCTGAGAAGGCTTCAAGGACAGCTGACTAACTTGCCTAAGAGAGAGAAATGGGGGATGCTTTACAAGAAAGGGATGTTGAAGCTGGCTCTTGAGTGGCCTCAGGGGTTCTCCAGCCATAAGACAGGAGTGTGTGTTTAAGATGGAGCTGCATGTATGAAAGTCCACAGACAGCACTGCATGGGTGCATGCTGAGCACCAAAGATGGCAGCTTTTTCTTTCTGCAGTTCCAGTCTGATGTGTTTGGCCCAGTGTTGTGTGACTATTTCCTCCGAATTGAAATATTCCCTTCTACACCTGTGGCGGGCAGCCTGATGCACAGAAATAACCAGGCAAGGAAAGGGGCTCTTGGAGGAAGTGTGAACAGAGAAGACCTCCCAACTGATTGCTTGCCTTTCAGTAGAGGCCATGAGGAGGCAGAGCAGGAAGTCAGGTCTGCTAAACAGGTGAAGAGCTCTCCAGTGTCAGTAGGCAGCAGTGCCCCAAGATGACAGTCTCCATCAAGGACAGCTAAGATCCAAGATGGTGCTTAGGGCACAGGGTTGGAATGGGGGAGGGTCAATGTCACCAGATACAAGCATTGTTTGGTCACTGACATAGGTTTACCATATATATATATACATATATATATACATGTTTATATATATATGTTCTCCCTCTCTCTCTCTCTCTCTCCTCTCTCTCCTTTCTCCTCTCTCTCTTCTCTTCCTCTCCCTTTCCTCCTCCCTCCTCCCCCTCTCTCTGCAGTACTTAGAACTGAATCTAGGAACCAGTACATCCTAGTCAAGGACTCTACTGCTGAGCTATTAGAGACCTACAAAGTTTTGTATTTTCTCTAAGAGTTTTCCTTAATGTATAAGTACATTTTATTTTTAATCGAATCTACCCCTCAGTACCCCTACAACCCGATCCAGTTCTCTCCCCTAGCACGCTCCCATCCCTGTTTTCTATTTTGAGACAGGATTGCACTGGACTGCCCAGACTGGCCTTGACCTCGTACTGCCTTTGCATCAGCTTCCCAAGTACCTGGGATTATAGGCTCGTGGCATCAGGCCCAAGTGTGTGAGATATTGTGAGGTTTCAGACTTGTACATATTGAATAATGCCTAAGTCAGATCAAAATCGTCTCCTCCATGGCCTCTCAGCTCTTCATAGTGAAAATACTCAATGCATTGGCTTTTTGAGACAGACAGTTCATAATTCCACTCAACTTCCACTTGGCAAACTTTTTAGATTCCATGTATGATGAGATAACCTGGTATTTATCTTTCTGTGCCTGGATTATTTCATTAAACTGTTTGTTTTTTTTCTACACAGCAGTATTTCAAAAGTTCCAGTGAAGTTTTAATTAATACATTAACATGAATATGTTAATGTTAATAATATAGTTTATTAAGTGAATAAATTTAAAATACTATCATTTAAAAAGTGATGCTATAAAGAAGTATTAATGAAGAGACTAGGGATATGGCTCAGTTGATAAAGTACTTGCCTAGTACACACAAAGCCCCAGGTTCAATCCCCAGCACTGAGCAAAATACAACATAGTGGTACACACATGTAATCCCAGCACGTGGGTAATGAAGGCGGGAGGATCAGAAGTTCAAGGTCATCCTTGGCTGTATAGGGAGTTTAAGGATATAAATAAATGAGATGCTGTTTCAAAAAAAAAGTTTTAATGAGTGGGGTAGCATTAATTTTTATACTATCTTCAGATATCCCAACACAAGGATGTGCATTCAGTGTGCTTTGTGCCCACAGCACATCTGTATTCGAAGCAACTGCATCTTCAGCTCCTCAGAATCACATGTGGACAGCACAGGCAGAGGTCAAAATGAACTTCACTTCCTGGTAGTTTTTTTTTTTTTTAATTTGGAGTTTTATTCTCTTTATTTAAAAAAAAAAGCATATTTTAATCCTCACTGCCAGACATACAACCTCCATCTTTAAAGACAAATAAAAATTCCTTACTGTAGCATGAACCTCAAAGAGTCTTATTAATAAAATCAAACCTGAGCCAGGTATTGGGGTGAACTGGAAGATCAGAGAACCAGAACAAGCCACAGCTACCTCACCTCGCCGGATCCTCAGCTGGTCTTGTTTCCTCAGACTGGAAGCCTCTGAGTCCTCATCCAGAATGGGTCTCAGCTGAACTGCTGCTCAAAAGTCTGAAGCTTAACCAGCCAAAATGCTTCTAATTTCTGGTCCTCATGCCTTATATACCTTTCTTCTTTCTACCATCACTCCCTGGTATTAAAGGCGTGAGTCACCATGCTTGGCTGTATCCTTGAACAGATGGATTTCTGCCTCTGGAATGCTAGGATTAAAGGCATGTGCTACCACTGCCTATCCTAAGTATCTAGTGGCTTTTCTGTTCTCTGACCCCAGATAAATTTATTAGGGTACACAATATTTTGGGGAACACAATACCACCACACCTTACACGTGTGAAAAGGCCGAGACAATATGAAATGGTAATGGCTGGAAGTGGAAAATAGTGCAAACAGCAACAAAACTGGGCTTATTTTTAACAAAATCAGAAGCCACTGCAGAGTGTTGAACAGGAGTGTGGCTGTGTCCTGTGAGCTTTAAAGGGATTGCTGTGGCTCTGTGGGAGATTTTTCTACTATGGAATGCAAGGAGGAAGCAGAGAGGTGAATCTGAGAAAGTGCATTTGAGTGACAACAGGCAGGAGATGGCCTTGGCCTCAAAGGCTGAGAAAGCTAGATTCACAGCTGATTCACTAGAGGCTTTCCCTTCTCATGCCTCAGCTCCAGAGGGGCTGGCCTCAGGCAGATGGGATTTCCATGGGGAAGGCTGTCCTGCCCCATCATTTGCCCAGCTGTCTTTTTCTCAGATTCTTCGTGTGCTTCCTCATCAAGGAAGTCACAGGCGGTAATTATTTCAATCTGTACAATCTTAGAAACCTAAAGGAAACTCTGTGGTGGGGTTGTCCACCCTCTGCACCATCAGCAGGGCATTTTTAGCTAGGGGATGTCATCCTCCAGCAGAGCTGTCCCTTGAACTCCAAAGCAGATGCTCATCATTCTAAAAATAGATAAAACTCCATGAAGCTCTTTGTTAGGTCTGTTTGTAACAAGGTCCTAAAACAGGACAAGAGATAGACAAATGCCCACCTGCTATACCCAGTGATCACATACTGGGTCATCTTGTTCTAATCTATGCCCTCAGAAATGACATGCTGCCCCTTATCATAAATAAGCCATACTCACCTTTGTGAATAAACCATGAATCTTAGACTTTAGATGGCCCCACCCGATCCCCCAGCCATACTGCTGGGTGGAGCTAAGTAGATCCATCCCTGATCTGAGCTGGGGGTAGCTTTATTTCTAGTGGCATCCATGCTGCCAGACAAGCTGTTAATGGGACAAATGGGAACATGCAACAAGAGTCTTTCAGCAACATAGTTTGGACATCCTTATAGGCTTTGATTCAAAGTAACCCTTGGAGCAGCTCTAAGGGTCACAACTGTCCAACCATTATTGACGCTTAAAGAAACGTCTGATTCCGATCCCAGCTTAAGAAGACATACAGCCCATCACTGCCTGGTGCAGGAACTTGAGGTGGCTGGTCATACTGCAACTGCAGCCAGGACACAGAGAATGGACAGGAAGTGAAGGTGATCTGTTACCCCTCAAGGCCACTCCCTCCAGCAAGGTACCACCTCCTAAATGGTCTACAACCTTTCACAAAGTTCCACCAGCTGAGGATTGAGTGTTCAAACACAAGAGCCTGCGGGGAATGTGCCCAAACCATCGCTATGACCAATGTCTCCAAAGTTTCAGCTGTTCAAAGGCCATTCTCAAGATTTTACATTTTTTTGTTTCATTTTGTTTTGAGCACTCTCAAGATTTTAAAACTTTTATTCAAATACAATCACTTATAGTGTGAAGCTGTTTTAAGTGGACTATTGACTCATTTCTAGCAAATTCGCTGCTTCGTGTAACCATTAACACAGATGACTTAGAACTCTTCCATCACCGCAGCGAAAGGCCTCTGTACCCAGTTCAGGCCTCAGCCCCAGGAGGTTGCTTAGCTTTGCTTCTTTAGAGCATTGCATAGAAATGGATAGAAGTGGGCATATGTAGTGTGTGGCATATTTCAGGCAGCTCTTATCATGGGGCATGATGTTGTCAGGGCTCAGCTTCATTTCTCACTCTATGTCCTTGGGCTCACAACTGTCACATAAACAAGTGCCTCTTCCAGCATTCATCACTTAATATAATCTTTAATATTGTTCACTTAAAACAACAACAAACAACAACAAAAACAAAGAAGAAGCTGGCTTTAAAACAATAGGCACGAAGAACATGTAAAAATCCAAATTAGTGCCACCCAGAAAAAAAATCAGCACTCTTCACAGTGATGGAAGACAGCTGCAAAATAAAAATTACTGTTGTGAATTGTAGCTCAAAACAAATATAACGAAATGCATAGTTGTTTCATGCTAGTGAGTTCCAGGTATCTGGGAGATTCTGCACCTGAGAGTCTGAGCCTGAGGCTTACTTTCCCTGGGTTAAAAGAGAAGGGAATTAAAGATCCATTCGCACCTCACTCAGGGGTCCCCACCAATGTGTGGGAAAACCCACTGAAAGACAGTTACAGACTGAAAGCCTTCCTCCTGCAGTGATTTCTGTGTTTCATGCTCACCTGTGTATTGCTTTAAATAAGCAGAGATATCTTCAGGGGTCACCTCCGTTATGGTTACAGGGGGTGCCTTTGTTCCCCTTAGGTCCTTAGTGAGTGGTCCAACATCAGAGCCATGCGTTCAGAAAACGTCAGCTCTTAACTCCAAACCATAAAGAACAATTGTTTTGCAATCATGTGTAAGGCATTCAGTTGGCACACAGCCAAGTTCCAGAATCCTCTTCTGAAACCTTCACACATGCCACTAGACCCACAAATGGCAGGAAGAGCCACCATTCAACCCTGATGACTCCTTTATGGACCCCCTGCTGTGAAAACAACTGCTTGCTTTTCAAGATTTTTCTACTTTGTGTTAGGATCCTGCCCTCAATCCTCAAGGTCTTGTGTCCTATGTCATCAGGGGGCACTGGCGACTATGTGGTCAGCAATCTGCACCTTAAAAAGCCAGATGCAGACTCCCACCCTCTCTCTGTGTTCTTTGCTCTCTCTCTGCTCTGCTTCCCGCTTCTCTCACACCAAGCCTGTCTCTCCTCTCTTTCCCTCCCCTCCTTTTCCCTCTTAATAAAGCTCTAAAAACTAACAATGGGTTCTGCCATGGCTTGTGACCTTTCCACACGGTAACCAGTGCCCCCACCATCGCCGCAAACAGTGCCATTTACCTATCACTTTGTATTTCAGATATGTCCAGCTATATTGTCCCTCCATTAAAAATTGTTTACCAACAAGTGCTGGCTGTGCCCCTGAACTGCAGCCTAACCTAGGAGGAAAGAGTGTGGAAGAACAAGAGATAACAACAGGGAGAACGAAAGAATGATAATACATTTTCTTTCATATGCAGAATCTAGACTTAAAATATATGAAGATAGATAGATAGATAGATAGATAGATAGATAGATAGATAGATAGACAGACAGATGAACTAAGGAAGGGGGCTGGTGGAGGAGGGAGGGGACTAGCAAGAAGAGGAACAATGAGGATGGTGGGTGTGGTGCCTATAAGCAAAGCACAATGATACGTATGAAAATGTCACAAGGAAACCCGTTACTTTGTACACTAACTTAAAATTAATTTAAAAGTGCACTCAAAATATAGTTCAACCAGTTCCAACCCAGTTGGTGTTTGGTGTTCCCTACACCTCCAAGGCTGTTTCCCATGTCAGAAACAAACTTTTTAGGTTCTCCTGTGAAGGGTCCAGAGCTCCCTGAAGCTTTGCCTCCTTCGGGTTTACCTGGCCGTCCTAACCTACCCTCTGTGCATGCCCAGCACTTGTGTATAAGTCTCCAAACACCTAACGCTGGACCTTCTGTGAGCATCATGCACGTGAGGCAAGACAGAAGAATGGCAGAGGAGAGCTTGCAAATGCAAGAAGTGGGAGAGATGCTCCTCACTCTCTGGAAGCCAGAGGAAGCCTTTGCCAGCAGGGCAGCAAGAATTCCATCACAATTAACACCTGCTTAAGGGCTTTCCTTCCTCTCAGTTTTCTCCCTCTTCCCAGATTTTTCAGAAACCCAGTTACAGGAAGGGATGTGGACTTAACCCTTTGTACAACCCCAACAGCTTATTGTTTCATTTAATCAGATCAAAGTTCCATCTAAGGGGTCTCTGTGGCCACCTCATATAGCTCTGTTATCAGAAGGAAAAAGCAGGTGGGGGCGGGTTCTTAGCAACCTTTTGAGATATAACTTGAGAGTCACCAAAAATGGAATGTATGGCCAAATGCTAAAATAAAGACCTGTTTGCTTTCTCTTTGAGAAGGGTGCATCTTACTCCCCCTGCTCTCCCTTGGGTGGGCCTCACTTGCTTCAGAGCACCTCTTGTTCTCTTAACTCTCATGCACAAGCCTACATTAAATCTTTTTGACCAAACTTCGAGCTCTGCTTCAGTATATCAGATTTCTTTTCATTTCTTTTCAGACCCCCAAATCCTACTTTGGCCTAAGCCCAGGTTCCTAAAAGCCTAGAGAAAGGCTTCAGGTGGATAGCACCAGCAGTGTGAGGCTGTGTCTGTCCCCTCCCCCACCACTGGCAAGTTCACTAAGACCGTCCTGAATCTAAGTTCCCTAAGGTCAGCTGCCCACTCCTCCATCTGCCTCCATTGATATTCGTTATTTGGACGGCCTTGGAAGAAACCAGTACTACTCCCTTAGGCTAAATGTCTTAGATGATTTCCACGGGTATGTTTTCATGGTCCCTGTCCTTCTGAAAATGCCTCCTAACCTTGAAAATATCCCAGCAAGGTGATGTTGCAAGCATGCTCACCACTCACACACCTAAATTCAGCAGCCCAGACAAAGTCCTCTGTCACCTCCTGTCTCTTTCTTCTCTCTAATTCATGGTTATCAAAGCAGAAATAGCAAGCGTTGCATCCTGGGCTGTGCTCTTCCGAGCAGCAGCATTCTCTGGGAAGTCTGAAGTGGCTCCGAGGAAGGAAGTCAAGAGCATGTCATTCTGGGGGAGTCCACTCAGCAAATGCAGGGAGCACTCCAAACCCAGCTGCTCTGGTGTCTTGTGTGCCCCGCACCCTCCAGCCAACCCAGGTACACACTCCTGCAATCACTCCATTTTTTTGTTCTTATATCATGTATCATTCCTCTCTGACACAATCATGGTGTAATATTCAATCCAGAAAAATCACTTGAGGTCTGTCCAGCTACGCTTCCATTCTTTGCTCTCCTTTCCTGTAAACACATAAAATAATTGTCTCCACCTGTGTTCCCATTTTCACCAGCTTTCTTCCCCACCACCTCATGCAGGTGCCTCTGTCAAGGTCAGTCAGACTACCCTGTGTGCTAAAACGGACAATCACTCCTCAGACTTAAGCTAATGCAGTTCGGCAGGAGCATCGGCTGGACTAACATCACTCCCTCTTGATATACCGTCCCTCCATGTTCCCACCCCATGTGTACCCCTCCTGCATCTTCTCAGCTGCTTCTTGTCTTCTAGTTTCTGTGCCCCAGACTGTCCCTAACTCATTCTCTTCTCTAGGTCCAGTTTCTTCAATAATCTCCAGCCCTGAGCTTTAAATCTGGCACTGTGGCCATAATCCCTACACTTCCAACTCTAGCATCCTTTTTCATAATTAACTGTCTCTTAGTATCTCCCCTCTTTAATTGCAGAGACAAAACTGAACTCTTGACTCCACACTGAGCAGGATCTACACTAGCCAAAAGTCTTGCTATCTTAGTCAGTAAATGCTTTGTCAAACTGGCTAGACAAAAATTACTGGACTCATTCGTGGCCTATCTTTTTCTCTCACAACACAGGCCATCAGCAAATCCTTCACCATTTCCCTCAAAATAGAGTCTGTCTGTCCTTCTGTCTGAGTCTCAGCTTCCCTCTGAAATGAGCACAACAGGTGTAGCTGGAAGGAATGTCACCAACGGTTAAGCATTAGAGTAAACTCGGGTAATGTAGATGAAACGCGGCCAACAGAGAAAGTGTTATTGTTTTATTGTTCATGAGGAGGGAGAAGAGACCCACCTTGGAGGTGGTGCTCTAGTACAGTCACTTGTCAGCCTTTTGAGGACCTAGATCCTTCACCGATTGGATTTGTTGGTTCGTCTACATGATAAGTTTAAGAAATAGTCGGTTGGGCTTCCTTGATTCCAGGCTCTGAGCTCCCTCTGAGTCTGATATTTTTAACAGTTGGGACCATTCTGTTTATGGGGACAGTTGGATCTCACTAGTAGAACAGTCTCTGGCTATCACATGAGCAAAGTAGGCCAGATCCCGGCTGCCACACACACCCAGCCAAGCTCTGGAGAGGCTGGCTGCATGCCACTGCCCCCAGCACCACCCAGTGTCTGGAACAGGGTTAGTTATGAGTGATCGAAGGGACAGAAATACCTTCTGGGAAAAGGAGGTTGGCATTTTGGGGACAGGACATCAAGGCTTTGTTGAAGACAGCAACAGATCTCTTACTTTTCCTTCTGGGCCTCTGCTGCTAATAGCTATTTGCTGCTTACAGGAGTCACTGCCTAACAACCAATTAAAATGACTCTCTGATGGGCATGGAGCTTCAGTATGGAGGGAAACTTCTAGTGGGCTGAGGAAGAGCACTGGACTACGGACTACGTGCTATGAGCTTTGAACAGTGAATCCAGACTCAGATTCCTTCCTGGACATCAGCTGGCTCAGACTCCAAGTTCCATCTTTGGTGTTGGCAATTTCTTTATCTTAAGAAGTAGTTTTCCTAGCCGGGTGGTGGTGGCGCAAGCCTTTAATCCCAGCACTCGGGAGGCAGAGCCAGGCGTATCTCTGTGAGTTCGAGGCCAGCCTGGGCTACCAAGTGAGTTCCAGGAAAGGCGCAAAGCTACACAGAGAAACCCTGTCTCGAAAAACTAAAAAAAAAAATGAAGTAGTTTTCCATCTTCCAAACAAGATGTGACTTCACTGAGTGTGGGTTCTGTGTAAAAGCACATGAGTGATTGGGACAGTGCGTGTGTGATATCCTTTGACTTCTCCACTCCCTCTGTATCAAATGAGGTTCCGTTGTCTCTTCTGACCTTGGAGGTTGCTGCGAAGGTGTAGAAAGGGGTTCCGTAAAGAAGCTGTGTGGTATTAGTGTTTTCCCCTTCATATTGTATCTCAGGTTCAAGGCTGAGAACACATCAAGCATGAGCATGTGTCAGTCTCTGTTGTGGTCATTTCTGTGTGTTCTGCCCACCGCAGCATGCAAGGTGGGCAGGTGACCTGTCCAGCAGGTCAGGTTATTCGTGGGTCTCGAGCCGGGAAACACCTGAAAGCCAATGGAGAGAGAAGGAAAGGGAGCCAAGCGCAAAATAAGAGACTGAGTCAATCTGAGTCGCGTCAAGGCTCCGTTTATTAACTGTATGCTGAGGTTTATATGCAGGGCTTCAGGGCGGGGGGGGGGGGGGAGGGGAAGCAAGGAGAGAAGAATGGGAATTCCTGAGGGAGGGTTAGGGTGAGGTCGCTTTGGTCCCAGGCCCCTGCAGCTGGCTGATTAGCATCTGTTTTAGAAAGTTTATCTAATTGTAAATCCTGCGGCCGGTACCAGGCCCCTGTTGTTGGTTGATTAGCACAGGTTTCAGGAGGTTTATCTAATCATAAATCCTGCCATCGGCCGGTACCAGGTCCCTGTTTTTGCGAGGCTTGATAAATCAAGGAAAGTGACACAGCTGCCCGGAGTCGGTCCTCAACAGGCAGGGACTGAATCTTTCTTTGCTCGTCCTATACTCAACGAAGAGGTGAAAATAAAGCACCTTAAATGTTTCCTCTTGTTCCTTTAAGGGCTAAGTTCCAAGAGGAATCACCCAATATTGTGCCTTCCAGAGTCCCAGACTAGCAAAAGGCAGATTCATAATATAGGACTAACTGGTTGTGGACATCGTGGTTTGTGTCTGTTTTGCTCTACTGATGGCCTTCAGACTTCTCTCTGATCACTCTCTCTCCTCTTCTCTAGGACCATCTCATTTGGGTGGAGCTCATCTCAGAACTAGCTATCTTCATGTTTCTTTTAAACTCAAGGGATTAGTATAGGGATAGGCATGTGACCACTGTGAGATCAAGGAACAATGAGGAGGTTGACTTCACCCTTTGGGTCATCGAGAGTTCTCTCAACTGGGGCTGTAAGCATAGTAGGGAAAAGGAAACAGAATCAAATCATCTCTCATGACATCATACAATCTCATGACATCATATACACCTCATGACATCACACACATTTCATTACATCATACACATCTTACAACATTATACACATCTCATGGCATCATCTCCAGACCCAGCTGTGTCAAAGCCCCCAGACTATCTAGTCACACAACGCAACCAATTGAAGTACCCTCACTTTGTGCTGCATTGAGAAGGGTTTCAATCACTTACTATGGAAAGAATGCTGGCTAAATTCTAGTTAGGAGATGGAAGTAGAGAGCACTCCAGGAAACAGGGATGAGTGATTGTATCTGAGAGGGGAAGCATATTTGGGAAACAGTTCCCCTAGAAGTCGACAAAATTTCAGGCAGGCAAGCTCCCCCTTGACCTTCCTTTGTGCAGCCTTGACTCTACTCACTTTATGCCCCCATTTCTCATTTGGTAACCACACAGTACCAAAGACAAGAGACATGCGGAGTTGACATCCTTCAGGTTGGGGAGACGACTCTGCATGCTATGCCTGTAACCCCAGTTTTTTAAAGATGGAACAGGCAGATCCCAGTATCTCACTGGCCAGCCAGCCTAAACAGAACTTTGAACTTCCAGTTTAGTGAAAGACCCTGTCTCAAGACAATAAGGCAGAGAGTTAAAGGCCTCTGTATGTTTGCATAGGCACCTATCACATGCTCATATGCATGCACCACACACTCATGTGTACACACACAAGCACACACTCATGAAATGGCAGTCATTAGGATAGAAGTATCATTTGAGGTATAAAGCTATTGAGTATTGACTACACTGTCTATTCACAAGTATTTTAATTGCATTTAAGCTGAACACATATTTAAATTATAAACCCTTGGTGACCTTTCTACATGGTTTTCCACATACCTGGGATGAGACCTTGAGGAGAAATCTTGTTAGGAACTTTCAACCAAGTATTTATCTAATAAGCTCCTACTTTGCAATTCTAGGAGGTGTTGAGCCTACAAGACTTCATCTCTGCCCTGGGGATGCTGGTAAGGGAACCAGGAAGAAGGGAGGAGCCACAAGAGACAATCAGAGAACAACAGAAGACAAGATGTAATTAAGTGCTAAGTACTGCAAGCAACTGAGGAAAGTTGCAAAGAGGCCAATTTCAGCCCTGTGCAAGGCAGAACTTTCTGATGGATGGACTTTTCCTTCAAGACTGGCACAAAACCAGCTCTTATCATACCACAGAGTGCTCCAGATCTTTATGTCTTTATTGATTTAGTGTACATAGGACCATGTACATGTGGAGGTCGGAAGACAACTTGCAGGCATCCATTTTCTCCTTCCACCACATAGGTCCCAGAAATTGAACTGAGGTTGCCAGGCTGGAGGGAAGTGCCTTACTCACCGAGCCCTCTCACCAGCCCTTGGTGTAGAGTTTAAATAATACTTCTAATAATAGCCATCACAGAGTGGGAATCCTGTGTTGGAGCACTGGCCCTGTCCACTAGTCCATGAAACTTTCAACAAGTACTTGTGTTTCTTCATGTATGAAATTGGCCTAAATAGCACCCATCTTGAGCATTGTGAATGTGAGAAATCCTGTCTGGACACATCACGGAAGCAACTCAGTGTCTATAGGTGTCACTCAAACCTTTGCTCATATTTCTGCCACTTGGAAGCACTGCAACTTTGTGGGAACTGGGGTCATGTAACTCATCTGAATACCAATCATATAAGCTATTTAAGAAGTAAATATGCTGACTAAAGGGGGTGGGTCAGCATGAGGACCTGAGTCCAATGCCCAAGAACCCATGTTTTTAAAGGGCAAGCAGAGAGGTGGCTTGGAGTTAGAAACAGATGGGTCCCTGGGGCTCATAGGCAAGCCAGTCTACTTAGTGAGTTCCAGGACTGTGAAAGATCCGGTCTCAGAGGGACTATTTGGACAGTGTATAAGGAATGAGACCCGAAGCAGTCCTCTCTACTCTATGTGCCCACACACATTATCGAAAGACATATGCCTGTATGTTCTTCCACATGTGCATAGATATGTACGCACATGCATCTCAAATAATTCAAGTAATCAGACCAGCTCTTCCGTCTCTAGAAGCATCCCTAGCACTGATTTGGAAAAGTGCTTTGAAAAGGTATTTAACTGCTTTCAAGAAAATCACACTATTGTGTTTTAACTCTAGAGATTTTACAGTGACTGCCCATGTAGACATGTTTTATAAATGATTTTATATTTATTATTGAACATAATTTAATGCACTATATTCTGATCATGGTTTCCCCTCGCTAACTCCTCCTAGACACCCCCCCCACCTCCTTACCCACCCAGCACTCAAGAATTCAATTGTGTGTGCATGTGTGGCTTATTTTATTTTTAATTGTGTGCGTGTGTGTTAGTGCACATACATGCAGTGTTCACAGAGGGCATCAGATCACCTGGAGCTGGAGTTAAAGGCTGTCCTGAGACTCTTGACTGGGTGACTGGAACCAAATTACAGGCCTCTGCTTCAGCATCAGGTGCTCTTAACCACAGAAGCCATCTCTCCAGTTTTCATGATGTTTTAAAATGTGACTTTCCTTTTTTTTTCTTTTAGAAAAGCAATGCACACTAACTGGGGAGTCTTTAAGAAATTTCACATGCATATAAAGGTTTAAATTCTTATCACTCATGAATTCTCCTCTGCCCAAGGGTGAAGAACACATCCCACACTGGTGCAGAGCAGCACTCTACAGGATCTCAGGGGACTCAGAACCTCCACTATGTGACCACACACCGCTTTCTAGCACGTGGAATAGAAGTCAGGCATCAAAGCAGACCTTGGCTTAGTGTCTCAGAAGGACCTGGGAATGTCACTGGTATACCAGAATGACTAAAATGAAATTAAGATTGACAACATCAAATGTTGACTCGGGAGTGAAGGCACTGGAACTTTCTCTGTGCTGATAGAACATTAAATTATTGCAATCACTTTGGAAAACTGGAATATCTGTTAACAATAAATAAACACATGTTTGTGCCCAAGTAACCTCACTTCCAATCACACAGCTCTTATAGATTGAATTATATCTGTGTATCATCTTTCCTGACCCTAGTTCGAAGGTCAACACAACCTATGGTTGTTTGGAGACATGGGTTTTAAGAGGTGATTAAGCCAGCACAGTAGGCTCAAGCCCCACATGACAATGTCCTGATATGAAGAGATTAGGACAGAACCATACAGAGGGAAGGCTTTGCAGACACCAGGGGGAGGTGGTTATTGGTTATCTACAGCCAAGGGGAAATTCCTCAAGAAGCCAACCCTGCTGACACCTTGATCCCCAAAACCTCAAACCAGCCAGAAAATAAATTTCTGTTACTTAGGTTTCTTGGTGTCTAGTAGTTTGTTGTGGCATCCCAGTACACTAATATAATAGCCATGAGAAAGAAGTGATTATCTATGATATTTATAGCTCTTTTATCTTCAATCCCAAACCACAAACAACTGTTTAGTCTCATTTCTACTGCTGTGCTAAAACACCCTGAAAACAAACAACTTATGAGGAAGAAGGGTTTATTCAGCTTACAATTACAGTCCATCACCACAGGGAGGTCAATTCAGGAACCTGAAACAGCTAGTCACATCACATCCACAGTCAAAGGCAGAAGGAAATGAATGTGTTTGTGCTCTCTCGCTTGCTTGTGAATTATGACTTCTTCACTCTTATAGTTCAAGACCCTCTGCCTAGGGAATAACGCTGCCTACATTGGGCTGGATCTTCCCACACAAATCAATTTATTCAAGACAGTCCTCCATAGATATGTCTACAGGCCAACCTAGAATACACAGACCTTCACTGAGACACTGTTCCCAGGTGATTCCATGCTGTATCAAGTTGACAGTTAAAGATAACTATCTCAGTTCCAAATGTCCATTGATAAAATACATAGAGAAAGGAAATGATTTGAGTTGCACTCACATACTACATAGTATTGAAAAAGAAGACACTACTAACACAACAAGAATGGATCTCATGAATACTGTCACAAGAACAAAGCCAGACATTAGATAGTGTGTGTTGTTTGACTCCATCTATTGTTATTGGGCAATGTTAATCCATGCTCAAGAATTCAAAATTGGGGTGTGATGACTACTCTCGCTTGTCAATGTGACTGCATCTGGAATCAACTAAAACTTAAGCTGTATGGCACTCCTGTGAGGAACTTTCTTGGTCAGATTATTTGAAACAGGAAGTTCCTCCCTAAATGATGGAAATTGCATTTT
>CABHPP010111402.1:30409-41407 GCA_902168425.1 Peromyscus attwateri | reverse complement strand
CCTCTCTGTCTCTGTCTCTCTCCCTCCCTCCTCCTCCTCCCTCCCTCTCTCCCTCCCCATCCCTCCCTCCTTCTTTCTCCTCCTTGTCTCCTCTCCCTCCCTCCTGTTCAGTTTAGTTTTTTTATTTGTCAAAAGAACATAAGGAATGTCCAGGACTTTTACCTTGAAGAAAAACTGTGGAGTTGTTGGTGGTGAGGTTTTTGTTTGCTTTTGTGGTATTTTGTTTTGAGTTTCTTTGCCAACAGACTCTCACTCTATAACCCAGGTTATCCTAGACCTCACTATGTACCCTAGAATTCTTGGCCATCCTTCTGCCTCTGCCTCCCTTGTGCTAGGGTTACAGATATGCTAAGATTACACCATGCACACCTGGATTTTTTGTTTGTTTGTTTGTTTGTTTTTCAAGACAGGGTTTCTCTGTGTAGCTTTGTGCCTTTTCTGGAACTTACTTGGTAGCCCAGGCTGGCCTCGAACTCACAGAGATCTGCCTGGCTCTGCCTCCCGAGTGCTGGGATTAAAGGTGTTGTGCCACCACCGCCCGGCTCTAATTTTTTTTTAAATCTTATTTGCCATTTAAAAGTTGTGCCTGTGTGTGGGAGAGTCGTGTAATACTTCATGTAGATGTGCACTTGTGCAGAGAGAGTAATAAGAACACTCTTCAGCTTAAGCCTTACTTCTTTGTGTTGAGAACATTGCAGTCCTCTCTACTGGCTTTTTGAAATCCACACTTTTGTCTCCACACTTCTGTATCCATTGTGCCATCGCACATTAGAAGTTGTTTTTCCTGTCCATTCGCACCCCCTCTAAGCATCCATTTCTTAAATATCACCAAAGAGAAACAAACAAGGGACTGAAAAGCCATGTTATTTTCTCATTGCATTAATAAATCAGGTATATCAAGGTTTTGTTTTGGGGGGGGGGGGTTGGATTTTTGAGACAGGGTTTCTCTGTGTAGCTTTGGAGCCTGTCCTGGATCTCGCTCTGTAGACCAGGCTGGCCTCGAACTCACAGAGATCCGCCTGGCTCTGCCTCCCGAGTGCTGGGGTAAATCAAGTTTTTTAAAAAATACAATTTTCCTCTTGGGGGAACTCAACACAGCTGTTTGTTGTTGTTTGTTTGTTGTTTTTTGTTTTAACCTCCCCTTTGAAGATGAAAAACAAATTATTGGTAAGCTTTTCCTGAATTGGCCCAGATACAAAACTGACCAGTGAACACATCTCTAGATGAATTGCCATCCTCTGGAGAAGCCACCAGCTCTCACAGGTGTCCTAGCTCTGTTTCCGGTAGGAAGTAGGATTCTGGGAGCTTAAGCTCTTTTTTCTTTTCTTTTTTTTGTCAAGACAGGGTTTCTCTCTGTGTAGCCCTAGCTGTCCTGGAACTCACTCTGTAGACCAGGTTGGCCTTGAACTCAGAGATCTGCCTGTCTCTGCCTCCTGAATGCTTGAGTGCTGGGATTCAAGGCATATGACACCACCATCCGGCTACCCAGAGGCATTTCTGTCCATCAATTTAATAATATGTGCTCTGAGACTGTGAGCTAAACACACATACATCCTTCCCCGAATGTATCTATTTGTCCTTTCTTTTTAAATTATGACCTTAACCTGAGCATGCTGGAGGAGCTGGCCCACCTCCGTGTGAATATGTGGAAGTGAGAAAAAAGCCCTGTTTTCTTGAGTGCCTTCCTTATCCACTGTGGGTGATGTATCTTTCCCCATTCTCTGATGTCTTGGCCATGCTCTTTTGGGCTTTGCATCCACCAAGATACAAACCTGTTCATTTGGCTATAATATGACGCTTAATATAGGGGCCTAGAGGAAAAAACATCTGAGAAGTACGGGCCATATAATCCAGGCTGGCTCAAAGTCCCTGAGCAGTTAGGCTGATCTTGAATTCCAGACCCTCCTGCCTCCACATCCTAAAGGCTGGGATTAAAGGCCTGCGCCACCATGCCTGGCTTGTTACCCTAAGTCTGTCTTGAGAGCTGGTATACTTTCACTCCGTGCTGACCAGTTTTATAACAACTTAACCCAAGCCGGGGTCACTTTAGAAGTAGGAACCTCAATTGAGAAAATGCCCTCACCAGATTGCCCTGTGGCCAAGCCTGTGGTGCATTTTCTACATTGATGATGGACGTGGAAAGGTGCAGCTCACTGTGCACTGCCACCTGAAGGTATGGCCTAGATTTCCTGTAAGTCTTCTCACTTCAAATGATTCAGTCAAGAAAATCCCTCACAGTCCTGCCCAGCTGCTTGGGTTTTAGATGGTTCCAGCTACAATACTGAAATTCAAATCATTTTTATTCAATTAGATTTTTTTGTAATAAAAATTTTATGGTCTTCTGTAATGCTACAGGAGAAATGGTAATTACTCTTGGAATTTGGGTATGAAAAATGGTGACTGCTTTGCTTTCTAACACTCTTGTTCTGGGCTCCCATGTGCGTTATCAGCAGCTTCTGCCCCCTGGGTAAGGATGTGGGGCAGATGCTCTTGCCTACAAAATTCGCTGCCTGTTCTTTGCAATACAAAGTGGCCCTTACTGAGAGATGATTTCTGAGGAAAAACTCTGTCTACTGTTAAGGCAGCCACAAAGCTGAGGCATCAAAAGAAACAGGTTAGCTATAATTCAATATTTGATATTGTAGAGGAGGAAACGTATTTTTCACTCTGCACTCTAGGTTCGTGGCTGAGGCCCTGTTGCTCATAAGAAGTGGCAGAGGATCCAAGAAAAGCACACAAATGTACTGACTATGACGTCTTACGTAGCTGGAAAATCTTGATGAAGAAATGAAAGATGAAACAGTTAAACCTGGGTGTTTTTATCTTGGCATGATGAAGAGGAGCATCATGAAGGCATTTTGAGGCAGGAAATCATAAGAGATAGACTAGTATTCTGGGAACCCCACTTGAATCATGCATAAACCCCTCTCATGATAATGCATTTGACTGGCTTGTGCTTCACCCACAAGTACTATGCACATATACCCCTCTCAAAATGTACCTCGAGACCCCAGAACTCTCTTGTCATCCCCTGCCCTTGCATCAGGCTACACACACACCCATCTCTGAACAGTTATATGAGTTTCCCTGCCACTGATAACAATCAAATTTAGACAAAATTCAAGAATATTCCCAGCTGTCTGAGAATGAAGACCAGAAGGGCTGATCTGGCCTGGACTGATTTGGGTTGCATGGGCAATTAGAGATTATATAGAGAATAATACCAGCACACCCGTCTCTCCTCCTACCATGGCACTGACTTTATCTCCCCATCTGCAACCATACACACACACACACACACACACACACACACACACACTCCTACTGTCCCAGTCCCTCTGGAAGGCAGACAGCAGCAGAATTTACTTAAATCACTCATCAGTGCAGGAACCCCAACACAGCAAAATGGAGAGAGGTAGAGATCTGGGCAGGGAGGCAAGTAGAAATGCATTCCTTGATGGCATCCAAAGAGCCTGGAGTGGTTTTGCATCTCAACATGTTGCTTTGAAATACAGATTGGGAATGAAGCCACTAATTTGCTCGTGCTTCCAAGAGTCTCCATTTGGCCTAGGGTGTATCTGGCTTAGGGCAAGGCTGTTATAAGCTGGTATGTGTCATTTAGTGTCTCGCTCAGAATCCCCAAGACTCCAGAAGAAGGACCACATGTTCTGTTACCCTGACAACGCTGGATTCTGACTTGGCCACAGAGAGGTGCTGTCACTAGCACCCATCACATCTGTTCAGCCTCCCATCCTGGAGAGAGATTCATACTTCAGGAGACAAGCGATTGAATGGGGGGAGGGGGTAGTGTTCCATTGAAGGAGTCAACACATAGCCAGTTTCAAATATAATCCAGGTCATTAGGCAGGACTCTGATGGAATTTTCTAGGGGAAAGTGTTTGTGTTTTATTTAACACTGTTGATAATGTTTACTAGCTCTCACCCCTAACAGGCAGCAAAGCACTCAGCACCAATACAGAGCATCTGTATTTAAATATTTGAGTTAAACATGTTTTGTGTTTGCAGAGCATAATGCTGTTGACATTGTTCCACAGCAACAGTCTTTAGGGAGTTGGAATCTGTCTTCGGTATCAATCTTCAAGCCACAGGAAACATTTTAATGGGGATCGAGTTAGTGAAGCTACTCCAAGGACCCTTGAACTGGACGAAGGAAGTTGGTTCCGAGAGGGATGGAGAGGTGGAGATGGTAAGAGGAACTTCTGCTCTCATTGCAGCCCGTCTCACAGGAGAGGAAAGGCATCCACCCTGGGCACTGACACAGGCCTGGCCTCCAAGAACAACTGGGCTCTTCTGTGAGTGGTGCTCCCTTCCCCTGACAGCTGTGGACCTTCCTTGACTTCCTAGAAATATCCTAGTGGACTAAGGATATTGATCAGTGGCAGAGTGCTTGTGTAATATGCATGTGGCCAAGAGTTTAATCTCCAGTGCTGAGAAGGAAGAAAAGAGGGAAGGAGGAAGGGAAGGAGGGAGGAAGGAAGAAAGGGAGAAAGGAAGGAAGGAGGGAGGGAGGGAGAGAAGAAGGGAGGGAGGGAAAGAGGGAGGGAGGAAGTGAATAAAAAGAAAGTATTGGCTCAGGACCCCCAAGACCAAGTTCTCAGCACAACAGAGATTTATTTGCTCCAGAGAGACAGAGGGCAGGGATAAGGGACAAAGACAGGAGATAGAGGACTAGGAAGAAGGGGAAAGGAACAAGGGGGAGGAGGCAGGGGTGTTTGTTCTTGAGGGACGAAGGACTGTTTCTGGATAGCAAAAAGACAGACATGGCCCATAGGCAAATGGCGGTTTATAAAGGTAAAAAGGGAAACCCCGTGTTAGGGTGTGGTGTTTAATTTTAAGGACATTGTTAATCAGGTGAGCCAAGGGGGCCTTCTGATTGCTGGACTTCAGTACTTTGATAGCTGGACCTTGGTAGTCAGCCTTAGGAGGAGGAAGTAGCCAATAAGGGAGTGGACCCTGATGGCCAGCTTTAGGAATGTAATTTAATGGTTTTTTTTTTTTTTTAGCAAGGCAGAGGGATTCAGGGAGAAGGGCAAGGCCTGCCAGAGCCATGATTGCCATGACTGAGCTGGCCAGAGTCCCCCAGGGAGGAAGGGAGAGAGGAAAACTTACCTTTAACATACTGGCACTGCCTGACACACAACACCACTCCCCTCTACTCAACCTGGCCCCCCAACCCAAAACTGTGTATACACATATGTTAGAGGACAGGAGACAAATGTGAGCTTGGAGCTGGGGGAAATACCTGCGGGGATGCTCCCTGCCATGTCCTACACGGCTCTGCATCCTCTGCGTCTCCATCTCACTAACCCTTGTTTGACTCCTGGGACGCCGGGTCTCAATGGAGGCCCACAGGTAACTGGTTCCAGTCTCCTGGAGTGTGGAAGGAGAGCCGTGGGTTCAGCACCCTCTTTCCTATTCTGACCACGCAGCCCTGAGAATCGTTTCTGTTTCAAGAGCCCAAGTATCAAGAGTGCTTAATGTAATGGGCCTCATGTGGGTTAAGACGGAAATTAGAGAGCCAAGTGAGAGCTGTAAGTTTCCATCAGCGACTGGAGCCTGGCCTGAGGCATCTGATTTGAAGGTACAGGACTAAGCAAGGTCAGATCTGTGTTGTGGAGGAGCCCAGAGTGACCATGGTGACGGCAGTGAGGGTGTCAGGGCCGATGGCCCTTTACACCCATTAAGCACCATTACTCACAGCACTCTGCATTCTACTCTCCTGGCCTTTCCTGTGTCCCTCCTCTCCCTGTCTCGCACTGAACCAGGACCCACCACAGTGGGTCACACTGCTCTGTGGGGTGACATCTACCTGTTACTGCAACTTGACACCTGGACCAGAGGTCAGGGCATCCCTCCCTGTATTTGTGACAGGTCAACATGAGAACACGCCCGAGTGTGTTTGTGACACCCTGGCTCTGGGGTTATTGGGATGAGGACATGCTTCTATCACTCATTGAAAGTCAGGAGATACACTGTATACATCATAGTCTATTCCCCCAGAGAAGAGGGCACTTGGTCAAAGGAAACACATCTATGTCCTTGTCCCAACCAGTCACTCTCTGCAACACTGTCTGGGAGATGCAGACATCCTTCCCAGCTAGAGAAGCCTCCAGGGATACAGAAAGCTAATATCGCCTCCCTTCATCGGTTACCCAGAAAGCACTGCTGCTTCTACCACCGAAGAGGAAGTGGCCCCACCCACTGATGCTGCTGTTTCCGCCCGTTGACCCCTGGGCCTTCTCAGCCTCCTCTTCCTCCCAGTGGCTTCCCCGCCTCCCCGATGCCTAAGCCACCTTGTCACCTTCAATGTCCCCACCAAGTTGTTGAGGCCTGTGGTCACGAGCTCCTGCCGCCAAATCAGTGCCTAAGACTGCTGCGTAATAATCTTCTTCCTTGATTAGGGCATCTTAATTATGCTCAAGGAATTTGCTCAAACAGATTAATCATTCTCCAGCACAAATTTAGAAGCTGCGCTTGCTGAGGGATCAGCTCTGATGTCTCCTGAGAAATCCGCTGATTACACCTGCCTGTTGGGCTCTTGCCAAGAGCTGGGTTGTCACCGGCTCAGTCCCTGGCTGGAGGCATCTACTACTACCCCTACAACTTAGTTTTTCTCCTTCCAGTCCCCTCCTGAAGGCTGCAGCTGTGACCCCTGGCTGTGAAATGAGGCTGGGGTGCAGAGTGGCCATCCCATTGGCCTCCTCCTTTTTAGAGTTCTCTCCACCCTGAGGAGTTGATTATGTGGGCCACCTTCTCCGTGCATACAAAGCCCAACCCATTCACTGATTTGTGGCAACCTGGGTCCCACGGTGGTCCTTGACAGAATCACCATTTTCCCCCACTGCTGGCCTTGGGAGCCTCATCCCAGGATAACTTCATCAGAATCCCCAGGACTGGGCATAGGTGGTGCTGGTAAAAACAGAACCTATAATGCCATCTAACCTGCACGGGGTGAGGTGGTTGAGGCTGGGAGACAATGATTCGTGGTACTGCGGACTTCTTAGGAAAATGGTCCCCACTTCATACAGTTGTCAAGGGGAAGGGGAAGATTAGCCCAGGGCCCATCTTGCAGGAAGCCCTCAGAAAAAGCCAGCTCACAGTATTTCCCTCATACTCCACCAACATATGGCTTAAGGATGAAACGGAATGCTTGTATAGGAAGCTGAGTGGATAAAGACAACACGGTGTTCGTAGTGGACTTTTATTCCCTCATAAAGAAGAATAAAAATATGTTCTGTGCAAAGAAATGGATGAAAGCAGAGAGCATGTTAAGTGAAATATGCTCGATTCTGAAAGACAAGTATTTGTTTTCTCTCGTTTGTGAAATCTAGGGGGTTATAAGCACATGCCGCCATGCTCAGCTTTTGATACAAAGTATTTCTTTAATTTTTTGAGATTAGAATATAATTACATTTCTGCCTGCCCTTTCTTCCTTTGAATCCCCTCAAAGGTCCCTTCTTGTCCAGCTTTTAAATGTAGACCTTGAGGGTACAACCCAGGCAGGCCTTGTGCTTGGACTGAGGCGAGCACTTCACTGACAGAGATATCTTCCCAGCTCTGAAACCTTTATTTTGTTTTCTAATTATTTTTGTTGTTGTTATTTAAGGAAAGAAAAAAAAAATTAAGAATCTGAGTCAGGAGACTTTTCCCAGTGGCGATTGATGAGGCTCAACCTGGAGCAAACCAGGGATACTGTCTCCTTTGTTCATGCTCAAGGAATACGCAGAAGTCAGTATGTGCTTCTTCGGGTCTAAACCCACGTGATGAAACAGAAACAGGTGTGTCTATCATTTTATGATTAGCTTTGGGGGAAAAAAAAAATCAAGAGTGTTGAAGAGAAGGAAAATCAAGCAAACAAAGCTAATCTACTGAAAATGTGAATTCAAGGAACAAATGCAAATAATGGCTCTGCCCCACACACCTGCTTTTCAGGTTGTCGTCGTAGCCAAACTACACCTTATCCTTTAAATCTGGTCCTGATGGAAACTGCTGAAAGTCCACAGTTTCCCAGGCTGTCATCGAGAGGCTGGCATGCCGGAATGAGCAGAGCTCAGTGTGGTCTGGAGAAGACATGTGGCCCAGTCTGGCTGGCTATGCGCAGCGCCCACAAAGAAGACAGAGGGACACAGGCAGGCAGGGTACTGATCCTCAGTCACATTCTGCTGCCTGGAGGCTGAGAGATGCCTCTTATTAAATAGCAAGAGGAGTGCATGAAGGGTTTATAAATATTTGGAGGAAAGAAAGACTAGAAACATAAACCTGATCAGGAAACACGCTGAATCAAAGAAACAGACAGATGCGAGAGCTATTTAGGTACTTTTCAGAGTTGTTCTTAACACATTCGTGTCTTCGGGGAGAAAGTATAAGCAACGAGTTTTTAACCCACCAAAATATCCTTGGCACCAGCAACTGTGTTAAATAAAACTATATGTTTAAAGAAATAATGAGTACTTTTTCTTTTTTCCTTGATGTTGGGAGTGGCACCCAGGACCTTGCCCAAGCTACCTGAGTGCTATACACTAAGCTCTGCCTCCATCCCAGAAACTGCAATTATAGGCTGAATCATTTCCATTTTTTTCTGTTAATTTTGCTGTTTTGATAGACAAGAAGATATCAAAGACATTTGGCCTTTTATTTCATTTTAGCCAAAAGAAAAATCAGTAAACAATTTCACGTTTGTAGACAATATAAATGCTACTGTAGAAAATTCTAGGCTAAATCAAAGATCCTAGTAAGGACAGTACGGAAGGCAGGCAGATAGTTCACGCTGAAGGAAATTCTGTCGTGGGAAAGAAGAAAGACACTGGTCAACAACATGTTAACTCTGAAAGTTCTCTGCAGGCTAGAGTGTGTGTGGCATCGTGGAAAGGTGAGAAGTAAGGGAGATTTGATGTCAGAGTCAAGCCTTACCCTGTCAAGGACTGCCAAGGACTGCCAAGGTCAGCTCTGCCCTAGATCATGAATTTTCAGCCTCAATCTCTTTGTCCGTATACATTGCAGCTGAAGCATGTGGGCTGGAGCGCGCCGTTCCTTTCTTGTTCTTATATGGTTTGTTTCTTAGGCCCCAGCAGAAAACTTCACCCACGGCTCCATCAAATTTCATCTCAGTAGCAATTTTCAGATAGGTGAAAGTTCACACACCTGTGAAGGATTAGACATGGTCCACATCATCAAGATTGAGATAGGAGCAATAGAAAGGTGGATAAAGAGTCAATATGGAAAAGTAATTTTCTAGCCTTCAGAACAAAAATAGAAGATGTCCTTAGTACCAAGAGGGATGGATGCATGTCACCAAAGGTGATTCGCCCTGAGCTGGAGGTAACTGGAAAGGGGCAGCTGAGAGGATCCCGGCATCAGATGAGATCTTTGCCAAAAAATTTATCATGGCAACGAATAAAACCCCATTCACATGCAATGGGGCTGATCGGGCTCCAATCTGGGAGAGTTTTACTTCAGTAAACTCCTGTTAGTTTAATTCTTTTTTCCTTTTCTTACTCTTTTCGCAGATAATTCTATTCTGCGTAAATTTTGAAATGTGTTTTTCCTGGGTTCAAATACCAGGGAAAAGTTCAAACACTTTTCTTGAAGGCAATGACTCCATTTATTTACCTTTCAATGCCCAAAGCAAACTTCAAATACTAAATAATTAAAAAAAAATCTTCCGACCTCAGGGAAGATATATACAGATGATAGAAATACTTGTTCATTCCTTTTAACTTTCAGGATTCTTTTTTTTTTTTTTTAAGATTTATTTATTTATTTATTATGTATACAGCATATATCCTTGCAGGCCAGAAGAGGGCACCAGATCTCATTACAGATGGTTGTGAGCCACCATGTGGTTGCTGGGAATTGAACTGAGGACCTCTGGAAGAGCAGTCAGTGCTCTTAACCTCTGAGCCATCTCTCCAGCCCCAACTTTCAGGATTCTTAACTTCTATCTGTCATTTGTTTTATAACAACTGAATGATAGGGAAAATCAAACATTTTTTATATTTACTTATTTTATGTGTGTGAATGTTTTGCCTGAGTGTTTGTATGTACACCACATGTGTGCCTTGTACCCATGGAGGTCAGAAGAGGGCATTGGACCTCCTGGAACTGGAGTTACAGATGGCTGTGAGCCCCTATGTGGGTGCTGTGAACCGAACCCAGGTCCTCTGTAAGGGCAAATGTTCTTAACTGCTAAGCCATCTTTCCTGACAGCTTTTTATTTTCTCAATGCACTAAATTTCTGAGACTATAGCAAAAGGAATTAATTGTAGACAACTTAAGCTGTAAAATTGACTCAACTCCTTATTTTTTTTATACCCCTCTTATCAGCCTCTTGAAGATTCACTCTTCTGGCAATGAGTTTTGAAACAATGGTTGAAAATGACTTGCTGCATTCTATCTGAATGCTCAATGAAGAGGAAGCATCTGTTACTATGTCATAATTCCAAGAATCTATCTGAGTGTTCTTAGAGATGATCACGTGGACTATTTATGTCAATGAAACTAATTAAGAAAAGGTTCATAAAGTGCTGTCTGTATACATGAAATGCCACATTTATCTCTGGAATAAATTGCCCTCTATAGAGGTTGGGTTTGCTATGCCCAGCCTCAGTTCAGCTCTGATTTCTATGACTAATCATTCCCTTCATCCTGCAAAGGCCCATCAGAGATGTCCACATATGTCCCAAGTCTGCAAGAGTGACCTTAGTCAGCAACCGTGACTGGCCTTCTCAGAGGTGCATTTGGGTTGTAGGGACAGCTCTCCCATAGATAGAAACTTGATGCACTTTTCTGTTCTAGAAACTTCTTCCTTTTTTATGTCCCAGAAGTCATATGGCAGTACTATCCCAGTGATGACATGTATTTTAATCTCTGGAGATTTTAACCAATGCACACATGGAACAGTGCTCCTTAGCTCTCAGCATCACCTGGAGAGCTATCAGTGGTGGTTTAAATAAGAATGGCTCTCATAGGCACTGACGT
>CABHPP010111402.1:19212-30399 GCA_902168425.1 Peromyscus attwateri | reverse complement strand
CTATCAGTGGTGGTTTAAATAAGAATGGCTCTCATAGGCACTGACGTTTGGACAGTTGGTTCCCAGTTCCCAGTTGGTGGTGCTGTTTGGGGAGCACTGGGTGATATGGCCTTCCTGGAGGAAATATTTCACTGGTGGCACAGATTTCAAAGCCCTTGTACCATTCCCAGTTAGCTCCCTCTTCCTCATGCTTGAAGTTCAAGATGTGAGCACTCAGCTTCTAGAGGCACCATGCCACTTTGCCACCATGACGGACTCACATCTCTCTGGACTCAGAAGCCCCAATAAAATCCTTCCTTCTACAAGTTGCCTTGGTCATGGTGCTTTATCACAGCAACAGAAAGAAACTAAGACACCATCTAAATTCAGCCTGAGGAGAGCCTGAGATTTTTGCCTCTCTCCCTTGTGATGGTGAAGGTCCAGGTCCCATGACCACATCTGAGAAACACAGAGAAATGGAGCTCTGTCATCTCTTAAGTGTTGTAAGAAATAGTCATGATGGTCAATTTTCAGGATGAATTGTGCCTAGAGCTCATCCGAGAATCACAGATAGCAGAAGACTCTAGGCCCCTCGCTCCCCTACCCGGCAGCTGGAGCCTGCTTGTCTCACAATTCCAAGAGTTGGAAAGTTGTAGGCAGTCTGTCTGCCTCATGGCTGAGCCCACAATCAGAAAAGTAGGCAATCTCCAGCCCCAGAATATTCCTGGGGCTTTTAGGGACTGGAGAAATGGCTTGATGCTTATGATCACTGACTGATCTACAAGTTCTCAGTACCCACAGGGTGGCTCATAACCACCTGTAACTATGCCCTCTTGTGGTCTCCTCCAGCAGCGTACTCATTTGTACACACACACACACACACACACACACACACACACACACACATTCATATACAAACACACACAAATCAATAAATCTATTTTCTTCCTTCCTTCCTTCCTTCCTTCCTTCCTTCCTTCCTTCCTTCCTTCCTTCCTTCCTTCCTTCCTTCTTTCCTTCCTTCCTCTCTTTCTGTTTGTTTGGGTTTTTGTTGTTGTTGTTTAAAGACAGCGTTTCCCTATGTAGCTCTGGCTGTTCTGGAACTAGCTTTGTAGACAAGGCTGACCTCAGAGATCCATCTGCCTCTGCCTCCTAAGTGCTGAGATTAAAGGCACCTATGCTAGCTAATAAAATAAATCTTAAAAAAAAAAAGGAAGGCTTTTCATCTTGAACTAGTAGATGAGGGATTGGGAAGGGGGCTATATTAGAAGATGTGAAGACTACAGTGAAAAGTTTTAATCCTCTGGGAGTGAGTAACACCACTGATGTAATAAGCCAATCAAGCCAAATTAATAAATGCAGGTTTAATCTGAGCAGAGCAAAGCATCTCCTAGGTGACAGGAGAGGACATGGCAGGTACAGTGACCAGGTCTTAAGTAGTCTGTAGGCATGGTCTTGAGTAGCCTCTGGGAGGGGCTGATTCTTGGTAGGCTTTCTTAGGGGTGGGGTCTAGGGAAAGAGAGAGGTTAAGGGGCTTCCACTTAATCATTCCAGACTCCTTGGGTATATGGCGTGGGCAGGGCTTCCACCTAAACATACAGTTCTCTAAAGGATCAGCCCATGGGAAAAGGGGGCAGGAGTTTCTTGAGATCAGGGCCTTAAAAGTTACTATCTTGGGCTGGAGCTGTGGCTCGACTATTAAAGGCTAAGCTCACAACTCAAATTCACTTTCTTGTGCCAAATCAGCACAGACAGCTGTTTTTTGCCTTTTCTTTTTGCTGATGTCCATTCTGCAGAATGGTATATTAAAAACTATTTCCCTTTCAATAGTCTTGAATTCGTTATTACAGCTGAAGGGTCTTGTTTCTCACAATGTCAACAGAGGATTGGGTCCAGAACTCTCCTATCTCCCCAGGACACTGAAATCCACAGATACTCATGTGCCTTATACAAATGGCATTTATTTGCTTAGGAGTTACACATAGCGTTCTGTTTACTCTAAATCATTTCTACACTATAAAATACCCAATTCATTATGAGTGCTATGCGAATAGATACTTTGTTTTATTGTTTGAAATGGTGATAGGATGAAGTGGTGGTGATAGGACAAATTTTATAAATAAAATTTACACATGTTCAATATGGATGACATCACACTTGCTTTCTAAATTGTGTGTGTTTGTGCACATTCTTATTATATGTGCACATGTGTGAGCATGCACATGTGTGCACACAATGTGCACCCAGGTAAGAGGTCAGCTTGCATTGCTCTGCTTTCCCCATAGCTCTGCTCCTAAGTTTTTGAGAGAGGCTCTGTTAGTGAACACAGAGTTCATGGGTTAGCTGGGAAGACAGGCCATCAAGTCCCCAGAATCTACCTGTCTCCACCCGCTTCCTCCCATTGCTAGGTTTACATAAGCATCGGCTACCACGACTGGCGTTTTACATAGGCGCGAGGGATTTGAACTCAGATCCTTATGCTTGTATAGCAGGAGCATTTGATACGCTTTATCAAATGAACCAACTCCTCAATACTTTTCGGTCTGAGGTTGGTTGAGTCCATGAGTGCAGAATTTGCAGGAAGGGGGAACACCAACTGGTCTTAGATGGGGCCTGGGCAGCTATAGTTTTGAAACTGTTAAATCTCACTGGTGATTCTAATGTGCAAGGAGGACTGAGAATGGCAGCTAAATCTGATGGTCATTTCTTAGAAGGTTTTTTTTTGTTTTTGTTTTTTTGTTTTTGTTTTTGTTTTTTACATGAAGGTTAAGTGCAATGAGAAAAATCCTCTGCTACATACAAGGGCAGCATCATTCCAGCTGCTGAATGCTGTGTGACCTAATTTCAGATTCACTTACTGACTTCACTCTGCCACCCACAGTACACAAAGCTGTGAGCACAGGTAGTACTTATGAGGCTATGGGTATCTTCTTAAAAATAATTCTCATTCTATATCAAAAGGAGTGAGAAACGGGTTCGCCACGCGGAACGCACTGGCACGTTTAATTTGTTCTACTCAGCCCTCAACAAGGCACTTACAAGAAGCTGGCATTGTTGAGCAAACAGAGAGAAGCCGAATAAACAAGTGTGCTGCTATTGATGAGAGCACGGGAGCAATATAAAACAGTTTAAGCAAACCAGGCTCATCTCCAATTAATGTCATCCTGTAAGAGCCCATTAAACCTGTATTCAGAATCAGGTGGGATGCTATTATCATCCATCATACTGCGTCAATACTGACAGGATAAGCCCAAAGATTTGGACAATTAAAAAACATGTTTGAAACAAGTCACTGAAATCGACGATCCACAGGTGTGGTTCTCTGTGTCCATGGCCCCGGAACTCTCTTTCAGAGCTTTTTAGGGATGGAGGTGGGCTAGGGGCAGGGATGGTGGGGGGGTGGGGTAGGGTGGGGTGGTGGATAACAAAGATGTGAAGGAAATTGTTTTTGTTTTGTTTTTCCTGCACTGGGGATAGAGCCCAAGGCTTCATGCATGCCAGACAAGTATTCTACTTAGCTACAGCCTTAGCCCAAGGGAGGTGTTTTGTTTTTTTATTTTCATTTTCTTTTCACCAGAGAGCTGAGAAGTTCTGGCTAGCACATAGACTATCCTGTCAGGGACCGTGACTCACTTGTTTTCGTATGATAGTTAATGTATTCCCAATGAAGTTCTTTCAGACAGATCTGAATAAGTTGGGGGAGGGGGCTCTCAAACCCTATGCGACAATTGAATTTTAACAATATTTTTGAAAACCCAAAACCTAATGTGAGTCGATATTGCCCCAATGACAGCCTTGTCACTGCAGATGCTACCTGCAGCTGGGATGTAGCAGCTGGTGTACCACACAGCCTCATGTGAGAGCAGGTGCCTGTGCACTGCTCAGAGGACCCACACATAATAAAACAGTTAGAGACACCACCCTGGGTATGCAGGAAGTAAGTTGTTTGCTTGTACGCAATGACATTTCCCACGCAGTTGTTATGTTTGACAGCAGCTAAACCAAGCTAGGGATCCCAAGCCACATGAAGCAGGTCTAACAGGATGTGTATAGAGGGAGCTGTTTGCAGGTAAAGACAGCAGAAGTCGCATCCCTGGGCAGAGCCGCCTGGGAGGCTCAGCTTCACAGTGGGTGAATTCGGAAGCCACGGGTGATTGCCCTGCAGAATGCAGAGCGAGAGTAGAAAAATCCCAGGAAATATCAGCATCCAGAAGGATTCTAAAGCCAGACAGATGAAACTGGATGTGAAGAGGTTCAAGATCAAAGACAAAATAAGCAGAGACAGTACATATTGGGGGAGGAGGCAGGAACCACACACATCATATGTCTTCAGAGAACAAAAGAATTTAGAAAGTGACATCCTGGGTGCCTGGGCACTCAAACCCCTGCCAGGTGGCCAGGCCAAGTGTGACAGCTTCTGTGACTTTCTGTCTTTTTCTTTCCTGTCAAAAGCACAAGCTCATGCTCAGCATCTTCCTCTGGAGAAATCAGCACCATGGTGCAAAGCTTAAATGTACCCATTGGCTCTGGCCGCGATTTTCCGGGTGAAGCCACTCTCTGATTAAGTTTCTTTAAGGGAGTCTGCTGCATACTGTAATGTTCTCTTCTGCTAAAATAATAGGCTGGGATCTCAGGTGATCTTAATATGCTTAAATCACATCAACTCATAAAACCCAGGCATTTTTAACCATAGTTTTTGGACGGCTCACAGCTAGGTCCAGGTGAATCTACATGCATCCCTGCTTCCTTAGAAGCAGTCGGATAGCACCTTTCAATCCCCTCCGTTGCCAAACTAGAAAGGGCATTAGTTTTCTTCCTCATAAACACATACCAGTGAGTCCCTGGTACTCGTCCTTATCATCCATCCTCATTTCCAGGCACGGACGGATCCTCACCACGTGACGCTTGGTGCTCCATCCACAGGAGGAACCATCTCGCAGACTTATTTGTAAGCCCTGTTCCTTTCACCTTCTGAGTCACATTTGTTATCGCTCTTGTCGCAGGAGCTGATTCAACACATCCTGGTCTACACTCTCCCCTTCATCTCACGCAGCAGCAGGAGGGCAGCTGGGATAAAGGGAGCATTTCAATCCGGGTTCAGAAGCGGCTTTGCGGGCTCACTAAATATTCCTATGCCCCCACCTCCCTCACTCTGGCCACAGTTGCCTGCGGATGAATGGCTGACTGGTGTTTTCTGAACACACAGGCTGACGGTGTCGCTGCAGCCGCCTTCTCGCGGTGAAAACCCTCATGTCTCCCGAACTCTCCTTGGAGTGAGGCCTATGGGAATATGGCCCCTAGTAGGTTCTGACACAAGCGAACACCAGGATTGCTCCTGTCCATAGATCTAATCCTGCTGTGGAGAGCAAGACTGAGGTGGAACGGCAAGGGGAGGGCGGGAGTGGGAGGAGCCTGTGGGAGTGGACGGTGAAGCTCAGGGGTAGAGTACTGACCTAGCAGGTCCAAGGGTCTAGGCTCTACCAAGGGGATGGGCGGTTCTGGCCCCGCCCTTGCATGGAGTAGGTGCTAGAGTATGGGCTTTGTTATGAAAAGAGGGCCTGGGAGACTGGAGTGGTATAAACAGGAGGGGTTCAGACAAAAGGCTGGAGGGACTAAGCAAGCCTCGGCCATGGTCTCAGTTGCAAGGGACCACTCAGGCATCCTGACGGCTGAGTTGAGCCAAAGGACCTGAGACACAACCTTCCAACGCATGCAGATGTGACAGGGCATCCGCCTAGGTGGAGGAGCTGAGTAGCCACACAAACCCTTCAACTTAATGCTCAGTTGTCGCCTTCTGACACTCTGCAACTATTGAACACGGGACTTGGTGTCTCTGTTTACACTGGTACGGAATCCTGGGGAATGTGTGACAGACAGCAGGAGCGGCAATAGCTCTCTTTAGGTGATAGGGTTCCAGCCAGAGACAGAGGTGGGGGGCAAAACTCCATTCTATCCCATGACCTCACGCTGCACCCCTTCACTGTGCTTGATGCTTACTTGAAGCATTCTTCAGTTCTCAGCATTAGCTTACTGACTGTTTCCTTGAATGTGTCCTCCGAACGAGTGTGGGAAACTTCATTCTGAATACAACAGAGTTGGGAGGTTTTGGATGGTTAGGTATCAGGTCTTAAGAGTTCAGTGTAACAAGATGGGCTTTCTGTATATCTCTCTGTCTTTCTGTGTTTCTGTCTGTCTTTCCTCCCTAGCCCTCTCAATGTTATTCCTTCTGCCAAGGACAACACAGTACAAAGTCCTCATGAATGCAGCCCTTTAGTCTTGGACTTTTCAGCCTTGAAAACTGTGAGCCAGATAAATTTTGGATCCTTATAAATTTCTCTGTCAGAGATATTGCTACATCAGCATAAACCAGAAGAAGCATGGACCATCTCACCTTTACCACCCCTCAAGAGGCAAGGACTTAGGCTATTTTTGGTTTACTCCAGGTTCTTCAACAGCACCTGGCACCTGTGTATCGGTGCTGAGTGAAGGGGAAGGGTGGGGACTTCCAGGCCTCAGAAGAGACAAGGTCTTCAGAATCTCAGAGGAATCAATGGGCTCAAAGGAATGTGTGCAGTTAGGAGGGAACTCAGGTCTCTGTATTGAAACTCAAACAATCCCGGGAGAGTTCTGCACAGACGGAGGAGGTGCCTTGTGTCTCAAGGGGAGTTGCAGCGGCAGGTTTGGTGGGCTGGCTGCTCCTGTGCATCCCTCAGTCTGTCAGCAAACTGGGGTGAGGGCAGGGCAGAGGCTGCAGGAGGGAGAGTCTCTAGAGAAGCTGAGGCAGTTGAGGAAGGCTGCTTAAATAAGATTGGAGTTTGCTGATACTCAATTCTTTCAAAACTGTCTAAGGGGAATGTCCAAATCGGCACATGATACGCCATTCTAAGCTGGCTGAGGGTCCAGAGGCAAAATTGAAATAAAAATGTGCTGAATTGTTCTCACCCGAGGCGAGGGAAGCAACTTCAAGAGGTTTACAAAAGCATATGCTGATTGTAACTGCTCATAGGACTTGATTCAAGATCTCACTGAGGAAGCCACCCCCTAACATATCAGGATTGTCACAAAACAACTATTACTATCTATAAATGCACCGTGTTCATGGAACCTTATGCACATGGCTTCCAATTCCTGTAGGTGGGGATGTCCTGACCCTGGAGTTGACACAGACCCAGGCTAGCCACTCTGGTCTTTTGGAACTGCTGTGGGATGTTCTGTATGACAAATATGTTAATAAAGCACTGATTGGCCAGTAGCCAGACAGGAAGTATAGGCGGGACTAACAGAGAGGAGAATTAAGAAAACAGGAAGGAGAGAGGGAGACTGCCTGGAGCTGCCACCAGGACAAACAAGATGTAAGGTACCGGTAAGCCACGAGCCACATGGCAAAGTAGAGATTAATAGAAATGGGCTAAATATAAGAGTAAGAGCTAGACAATGATAGGCCTGAGCTAATGGCCAAGCAGTTTAAATAATGTAAGCGTCTGTGTGTTTATTTTATACGTGGGTTGTGGAACTGCGGGGCTTGGTGGGACCTCTCTAGCAACAGGAACTATTTGCAAAATGTTCCAAAATGAATAGGCTTCCCCCACTTGCACAATGAACACACCCAGGTTCTGTACCTCACCTCAGTGCATGATGACAGTGCTCATGTCCACCTGAGCACATCGTGGTACATTTAGAGGAATAGAAGAGTGACGTTGTCCTCCCATTGGCCTGATCGACACCTTAAACAAGTTAATGACAATACGACCATATTGCTGAAGACACCACCTATACAACTCTTTGAACGCATAGAAGTCCAACTGGTGCCTACCTAAAGCCTTCATGCCTATGGATGGCACTGGAAGTTACTGTGCATGCTACCACAGGGCAAGGGTAAACACCAACTCAGCTACAAACCCTTCGATCTATCATGGTGACCTGCCTGCAAGATCCACGCTGGTACAAAGCTTGTGAGAGTAATCAACCAAGATCTGATTTGACTTAAGGCCCACTCCATGAGATGGAACCCGTACCCGACACTGCTAGGGTGGCCAAGAACCTGAGACTAGATAGGCCAAGGACCTAGGGGAAACCCTAATACTACTGTTCAAAAACAAATAACAAAAGCGTATTAGTAAAATGGCTCCTAATGACATTCTGCTATTCTCATAGATCAGTGTCTTGCTCAGCCATCAACAGAGAAGCTTCTCCAGCAGTAGGAGGGAACAAATACAGAGTCCCACAGCCAGACAATGGCACAGGGAGCAAGAGATCTTGGGCCATTCAGTCCTAAATTGGAGGTCTCCATCAAATCCCTCCCCCTCAGAGCTCAGGGAACTCTGTGGAAGGGGACACTGAAAGAATATAATAGCCAGAGGGGATGAAGGGTACCAAGGAAACAAGGTCCTCTAAACACAGCACAACAGATGCACACTGGAACTCACAAAGACCGAGGAAGCATGCACAGGACCTGCAGGAGTCGGCACCAAGTTGGGTCCTAGAGCTGAGAGGAGAAGGGGATGCATGCCCCCATCCCGAACTTAGAAACTATCCCCAATCGAAAAGCACTTGCAAATGAAAGATTCATTTTCTACTTTCTCCAAGGGAGTCTCACTGGGGGTGATAAACCACTTTTAAGGACAGGCCCCGCGCCCAGCAGTAGATGGCCAACACAAAATGAACTCAATGGCATCTTTGTCATATTTTCTGTCAGTTACCATTTTTTAACCTTACAGATCCTTAGTGATATATTATAACTTCCGGTTATGTTTTATGGGATTCCTGTGTGTGTCTCTTCATCTATATGTGTCTCTTGTGGTTCTTCCTTTGGCTCTTTCTCTTGTTTGTTTTTTCCTATTCCACTTTATTTGTTTTATCTTCTTTTATTATTATTCCTTAGATGCCTGGTTGTTTTCTAAGGAGAGACAGAAAGGGTATGGATCCAAATGGGAGGGGAGGTGGTGGGGAGGAACCAGGAGGAGCTGGGAGAGGGGAAACCATGATCAGAATATATTATATGAAAAAAATCCAATTTTCAATAAAAGTGTAAGTTGTTTTACAGCATTTTTCATCTACGAATCCATTGCTTGATCCATCAGTAAAGATGTCTGCAGCTCACAAAAAGCATGCTACACACATTTAGTGTGGTGGATCCAAGGAATGCTATTTCTGACTGTGGAGCTCTGACCTAGTGACAGGTGAATGTTGCTGTTGAGTGTCCTGGAACGGGGCACAGAGCCTACCATGTGACAGCAAATAGAGATGGAACACCGGTATGGAGAATACGTTTTTTTCACTTAGGATTCCCTAGAGTCACACCAAATGTAAGACCCACTGGGAAGAATCAGAAGCGAATACAACCCACTATCACAGTGGAGCATCTATTTCCAAGGCCCCTCAGAAGCAGGCACCCCTCCAAGTCATGTAATGTGCAAAAACAGAGATGATCACACCTGCCTGCTCGTTCTGCCCAGAGACAGTGTGGGATTAATTAAATAATGACAGCCAAGAACACCAGGCTCCTTGGAGATGGACGATCTGCAAATGCAATCTTAGATGATTATTCAGAATTGCATTCTGTAAATATCAGGACAGACTTTCGGCTCATGAGAACAGGTTCACAAAGACCACAGCTGTGCTGTTTCAGTTCCCCCAGAGGACTCAAAGCATGCCTGGAAAATTCCTGACCACCAAACCAACACTGTGCTAGAGATGATATAGACACACCAAACCTTCCTTCCAAATGAACATCTCTTCTAGAGGAAGGGGCTTGTTCAGTTGATAACACTTCATGTGACTTTATCTTCATCATGGTAAACAAGTATCACCTAATTTTATGGCATGTAGGACTCCTAGTAGCAGAACTGGGGTAGTCTTGAGGATCCTGGACCAGCTGGTGACTCTAACAGGCATTTTTCTATTTAAGTGTTGGGGACCCAACCCAGTGACTCATATATACTAGTCAAGTACTCTACCACTGAGCTACACCTCTGACCCCTATAGGCTTCTCAATAGTAATAGGACCAAGCTGTTTTGTGATCTCAGGAATGTGCTTGTGAGCCTCTGGGATAATAATAAACCATTTGCACAGGCACAGTTCCAAGTTCTTTACACATGATACTCACCATCATTCCTGAAGAAAGACATTGTAGTTGCATTCATGTGATGTGACAAGTGGGGCCCGGGGTGGGGGGGGGAAGGGAGAGAGAGAGAGAGAGAGAGAGAGAGAGAGAGAGAGAGAGGAGTTTGCTGAATGTCACACAGTTGGTAACCTGGCAAAGCTGGAGTCTGTGGCTAGGTGATTAGGTTCCAGGCTCATGGGCCCATGTTCTTAGGCATCATGTAATATTGCCTTTTTATGGAATTCCCAGTTCTTAAAGTTGAAAACTATTAGGTCAAAAGAGCTCATGTTTCTCTATTTCTGTCTGTTATAACCACTGGATAAGGCCAGAGTACAAATCTGGGAACGTGGCTTCTCTTTAACTCCAAGTGAAAACCACAAAGCAGCCTAGGAATTCCGATGCCAAATGAGCAGCAAATTGTTATCTCCCTTTAGACATCTCTGCCATCGAATTGTCCCATGCTGCAGGCAATACAGAGCATATGAAGAGCCAACCACATCTAATTGTAAATGCCCTGGCTGTCCTCTACCACCACACTGCCACTGGCTTTGTTGCTGGCTCCTGGCTTTCGAATGTCAGGCTCCAGACTGACCCACTCACACCAGGATAAGCCATCACTAGTCCAGTGTCCATTTTTCCAAGGTGGACCAAATGCTTTCATGGTGCCAGTGGTCATGACAGATGGCATCATTTACTTGACTTGCTGGGGTGCAGCTTCACATGCACTGGGCCAGAATCTCTCTGGTGTCTACTCCCATACGGCCTTCCTCCCCCTTGTTCTCCAAACACTCAAGTATCTCGGGGTCCTGTGCTTATTGCCTTTCAAACAGCAAACAGAAAGTCCTGGTACAACTGCTTACCATTGAAATTGAGCAGTCTATTCACGGCTGAAGAGCAGCCATGTGACTCAGCCTCAGCTCTGGCTGCTATAACAAAATTGCCATGGGCTGGGTGGTGTGAAGATTCAGGTTCATTTTCAAGAGGCCGGGAGTCTAAGTTGAGGTGCCAGTATGATTGGTTTCTGATGAGGCCACTGATCCTGGCTTGACGACAATTTCTGTGTGTGTGTGTGTGTGTGTGTGTGTGTGTGTGTGTGTGTGTGTGT
>CABHPP010111402.1:0-18062 GCA_902168425.1 Peromyscus attwateri | reverse complement strand
CGCCAGACTGCGCTGCCTCTTTTCCAGAACCCACCACCTACCTATCCCGTCATTTGTAAGTTACCCACTAAATAAATCTTCCTTATAACTACGTGGAGTGGCCTAAGTAATTACAACAATAGAACTGTTTGGGAAGGATTAGGGGGTGTGGCCTTGTTGGAGTTGGTGTGCCACTGGCTGTGGGCTTTGAGGTTTCAAAAGCTGCTGTTGGGCCCAATATTTTCTTTTTTCTCTGCCTCTTGCTTGTAGCTCAGATATAAGTTCTCAACTGATGCTCCAGAGTAATGCTGGACTGCTACCCTGCTCCTGCCATGATGGACATGGACTGTAATCCTTTGGAACTGTGAGCTTCCAAACTAAATGCTTCCTTTTACAAATTGCCTTCATCACAGTGCTTTGTCACAGCAGTAGAAAAGTATCTATGGTACAGGGTTAAAAAAACAAACAAGTTACTTGTGGGATCACACAGAGAGTGGCCACTAATCTTACCTTCTTGAAACAGGTAAGCATAGGAAACAGTTTAGTACCCTGTGTGGTGGTTTGAATGTAAATGACCCCCATAAGCTCATAGGGAGTGGCATTATTAGGAAGTGTGGCTTTGTTGGAGGAAGTGTGTCACTGTGGATATGAGCTTTGAGCTCTCATATATGCTCAAGCCACAGCCAGTGAGACAGGTTACTTCCTGTTGCCTGCAGATCAAGATGTATTAATTCTCAGCTCCTTTTCCAGTACCCTATCTGCCTGCATGCCACCATGTCCCAGCATGATAATAATGGATTAACCTCTGAAACTGTAAGCCACCCAATTAAATGTTTTCCTTGTAAGAGCTGCCGTGGTCTTGGTATCTCTTCACAGCAATAGAAACCCTAACTAAGACAGAAGTTGGTACCAGGAACTGGGGTATTGCTGTGATAGGCTGGACCATGTTTATGTTTGAAGGGATATGGACCTTGGGACTGTGGATTAGAAAAGCAGTTGAAGGCTTTAAGTGCTGCTTAAAGGGCCATACTAGTAGGAGCATGGAAGACAGTGGTGCTGAATGTGATTTGAACTGTGGGGGACTAGCTTAAGAGGGTTCAGAGGAGAAAAAATTTTTTATGTTGCCTAGAGATTGCTCTTGTGCTATTTTGGTGAAGAATGTGACTGCTCTGAAAACTCTACCTGAGGCTGAACTGAAGAGTTTTGGATTAATTCCATTGGTGGAAGAAATCTCAAAACAGCCTAGTACAGACTCTGTTGTGTGGTTACTAGTGTTAGCTTTAATGAAGATATATAATGAAAAGGAGCAAGGTGTACAAGGAAAAATACAAAATGTACAGTTTGAGGAGAAAAGGAGCATCAGGAAATGGAATGGAGCTAAATCCTGCATTCGAGGAGATAAACAGATTAAGAAATGGAATAAAGAGAATGGTGACCTCAGGGCAAGATCCTACCTAGTTAAGATTCCAACTTGTGAAAAGGAATTAAAGAAAAGCTTAGAGCCAGGTGTGATAGTACATGCTTTTAATCCCAGCACTTGGAAGGCAGAGGCTGGTGGATCTTGGAATTTGAGGCTACCCTGGTCTACAGAGCAAGTTACAGAACAGTCAAACTTAGTTAGTGAAGGAAACCATCAAAAACAGAAAGCTGAGCCGGGCGGTGGTGTCGCACACCTTTAATCCCAGCACTCGGGAGGCAGAGGCAGAGGCAGGCGGATCTCTGTGAGTGCGAGGCCAGCCTGGGCTACCAAGTGAGTTCCAGGAAAGGTGCAAAGCTACACAGGGAAACCCTGTCTCAAAAAACCAAAAAAACAAAAAACAAACAAACAAACAAAAAAACCAGAAAGCTGGCAAGGATATAATTGAAATATATCTGAATTTGAGGCCAGCTTGGTCTACAGCTTCAGTTTCAGGACAGCCAAGCTTAGGCAGTGAAGGAAACCATCGAAAACAGAAAGTTAGTGAAGATGAGATTGAACAAGGGGGCCATGTTCCAGCCCCAGTATGCAGCAGAACTTGGCAGCTTTGGCCATGAGGTTTTGGAATTAAGGCTAGAAGAAAGGGGCTATGGAATTTGCCCTAAATACTAAGGAAAGCTGCTGAGGCCCGGTATGTGTCAGAGGTGATCATGAATGGAGGCACAGTAGAGAGGCCATTGCATGAAGCTGTGTAGTTGAAGCCTGGATTGCCTTGGAGACCCCAAGATGGAGATGCCAGAGTTGTGGGATACTTGCTGAGGAGAGCTGCTAATAGGGAGTGGAACCAGTCCAAGAGAGAGAAGTGTGCTGCAGTCAACAAAGCTGAAAGGAGTTGATCTGAAGAGCGCTTTGACATCAGACACGGAGATGCAGAGTTTGGAGTTTGCCCAGCTGGTTTTCAGTCTTGCTTTGGTCCAGTATTTCCTCACTATGTTCCCTTCCCTGTGTTTTGGAACAGTAATGTATATCCTGTGCCATTATATTTTAGAAGTATGTGATCTGTGTTTTGATTTTGATTTTACAGGGAATTATAGTTAAGAGACTGGATCTCAAAAGAGACTTTGGACTTTTAAGCATTGTTGAGACTGTGATAGACTATGGGGACTTTTGAAGTTGGGCTGAATGTATTTTGCATCATGATATTGTTACAAGCTTATGGGGGCCAGGGAGTGGAATGTGGTGTTTTGAATGTAATTGGCCCCTATAAGCTCAGAGGGAGTGGCACTTTTAGGAGCTGTGGCTTTGTTGGAGGAAGTGTGTCAGTGTGGATGTGGGCTTTGAGGTCTCATTTATGCTCAAGCCACACCCAGTGAGATAGGTTACTTCCTGTTGCCTGAAAATCAAGATGCATTCACTGTCAGTTCCTTCCCCAGCACCATGTCTACCTGCATGCCACCATGTCCCACCATGATGATAATAGACTAAACCTCTGAAACTGTAAGCCAGCCCCAATTAAATGTTTTCCTTTATAAAAGTTGCTGTAGTCATGGTGTCTCTTCACAGCAATAGAAACCCTAACTAAGGCAGCCTGGAACCACCATTTGGTTTTGAGTTATGGACGCTTCTCTTCCTCTTATTGTATGCACTTGTTCATTCACTGATACCTGGTATGTTTTCCTTATGAAGGAAACATTTAATTGAAGTGGTTCACAATTTCAGAGGTTTGATCCATTATCATCATGGTGGGACATGGCAGTGTGCATGCAGACATGGTGCTGGAAAAGGAGTTGAGAGTTCTACATCTTGATCTACAGGCAACAGGAAGTCAACTGAGACACTGGGCATAGCTTGAACATAGGAGACCTCAAAGCCCACCCCCACAGTGACACCTTCCTCCAACAAGGCCATACCTACTCCAACAAAGCCACACCTCCTAATAATGCTACCCCCATGAGCTTATGGGAGCCAATTACATTAAAACTACTACGGTATGTACACATATTCCTCTCCAAACAATCTTCCTAGAAATCTCAGAACTGCCCCCAAACCCTACTTGGCTATATGTCCTTCCATCTCAGAATATTTATTGAAGTCTACAGCTCCTGGAAACAATTCTACAGTTTCTGTTCAAATATATCCCCAGTATACCTAAGAATGAAAAATAAAAGGGCCAATATACCTGGAAAGGGTTTTGAGTGCATGGTCTCTAGGCAAAACTGTTTTCTAGAAACCTTTTAGGTAGGATTCCTTACTATATCATCTCACACCAATGCATAATTGGGTGTGCATATGGTTAAAATATGCATTATGGGACTGGACATGGTCAGTAGGAAAAAAGAATGTATGACCTACTATGTCAATCAAAATAGAGAACCACCCAAACTACACACCCGAGTAGCCAATTCCTTCTTCTCTGGAACCCCATAAAAGGAAGCCCCAAACAATAATTAGAACCCAGAGTGTTCTTATTTATGCAGCCCGCTGTCAATCTTGACAGTACAACCTGCACTGTTACATTGTTATATACAACCTCCAAGAAGGTTATATTGTTTCTTCTGCAAATCTGCGTGAGTGCTTATTTTCCATTCTTTGGATTAAGAGGCCAAGAACCTAGAAACACTTGGCCAGGATCACAACTAGTACCACTCTCTACATGTAGCTGGGCATCTTTGTCTTAGAATTGTTGCAAAAAATTAAATTTAATGATTCATACATATAAACCATAAGCGTGATGTGGTGTACAATGAATTTTAGTTGATCTCTTATCTTCCTTAGCCTGTGGGAAAAAGCCATTTTTTTCTTTATGTGACCTAAGAACAGGCAGCTGAATGAAGATTATCTAGACCAATGGTTCCCAGAATTTTAGATTTCAAGGCCCATTAAAACTTTAAAAAAGAAATTAAGATTGATAATGGGACACTAATTTTTTTATTTTTTTTCAACCTAAAGCAATTGAAAATGAATTTTTAGCTAACTAGCAAGAATGTGGGGTTGCAAATAAAAGAAGATGCATTGCAGATATAATATATAATTAAATGGAATAAATTCAAATTGTGGAAAATCATGCCTATCGCTTCTGCGTTCCTCATACTGCTAAGGAATAGAAGAAGCCTGGCAGCCTGGCATGGGGTAGAGGCTCTCATCTAGAAGTCACCAATCTGTCTCAAACCTTTGCCTTCATAAGCCATCTTGGTCACGTGGTTGTCTCTCCTGGTTTGGGGATTTGGGGACACGATGATGATTTCACAGTCCTCTTGGCAGCCTGTTCATCAGTTCATCTGAACCTCTACTAGAGCCTCCAAATCCAACCAGCAAAGAAAAACCAGCTTGGCCGTCTGCTTTCCGGGTGGGCTGAACCTTATGGGGCACTGAGTTTTATCATCAAACCTCTTTGGGGGATTTGAAGAGGGGCCCCCCTCAGAGTAAGCATTCACCAAGTGTTAAAAGAGGAAGAAAGGAAGGGAGTGGTGTTTGTCTCACACTGAAGGGTTTTGCTCCTTCTCTCCAGCAATGCTCGCTTTCTGCAAGGTAGTTGCATGCTCAGGTGGTCCTCTGTTATCTACGGGTTCTAAATTTCTTTATTCAACTGGCCAAGGATCAAATGTATTTGAAAAAATAAAAGTTTTGTGTGCTGAACATATATAGGCTCTCTCTCTTTCTTCCTTCCTTTCTTTCCTCCCCATCACGTTTCTTTTTTTCTTTTCTTTTCTTTTCTTTTTTAACACAAGTTCTCACTCTGTAGCCTTCTTGGCCTGAAACAGGACTCTTGCCTCTGCCTGTCAGCTCTGACACTTTATCATCTTGTCATTCTCTAAACAATACAGTATAACAACAGCAACTGCTTATAGAGCATTTGCCTTGTGTTCAGTATTATAAATAATCTACAACTGATTTCAAGTACACAGGATGGTATGTGGTGGTTACATACAAATACTGTTTCATTTTGGAGACTTGAACTCTGCAGCTTTGGCTTCCAGGGAGTCCTGTAACCAGTTTTCTGTGAGATGGACAACATAGACAATAACAACCAAATGGAAGATGTCATTTATCCCTATGTCAAGTTTTAGGATCTCGGTTGGAATAAGCACAGAATTAAATCCAATTCTGTGACCTGATGGCAGGAGTTCATCCCACGAATCCCACGCAGCCACTGAGATCCCAGAAAGTACTTACTTTTTCATCCAAGTTCCTAGGCTCCATAGAATAGCCTCCAGGGGAAAAAAAAATCAGATCTTTCCTCTTGACAATTTGTAACAATTAGTGAAAGAATCTGAAAGTTTGCAGTACTTGAAAATGCTCCGTAGTAGCCTAGACGGGTCTACATTCCCTACAGGCAGACATAAGTGGAATGATTGATTTTATTTGTTAAGAAGATTAACTCATGCTGCAAATAAGCTCCACAACGGGGCAGACTTTTCTTTATCCTTTTAAAGTAAAACCACAATGCCAAATATCCACCACCAATTCTTTTGTTTCTTATACCACATCTGCACAGGCAGCTGGATGATGAATAGGCCTCATTATTGGCATGCAGTTGGTATCTACAAATAGCCCCAGGATGTCGAGATGGTCAGACAGATCACAGATTTAACTGGCAATAAATTCAGAGGATAATCAAAGAATCGATTTGCTCAGAAAGTCTTTTTTGGTATAAGAAATGAAATAAAGATGAGCAGCAGTGGTTGTCTGGAAGGGAGGATGACACACTTCCCTTCAGTGAGGCTTATTAGAATGAGTGGGCCTCAGGGTCAGGATTGTTCCAGGAGGTGTGCTGGGGGAGCACATCAGACAGAAACAATACAGCCTATGGAGATCTAAACAGGATGGGCTCTTAAGGGTCAGGGGGTTGGAGATGCGGCTTCCCTTCAAAGCCTGGTGAGAGCATCTTCATCAAAAGTAAGAACGAGAGATGAAGATAGGGATACAGAAAGGGTCTCGGGGAGACCAGAGGAGCCTCTTCAGAGAGTACGCTTCAAAACAATCTCCCTGGAGTCCCTCTGAGGAGTCCTGGGACAATTCCCAGTGTAAAGAAAAGAACTGAATTTTTATAACGTTTTAGGGCCATGGGAAGTTTCTCATCCTATGATTTAGTTCAGCATAGTGTGTGTGACAAGGAGCATGGAGGAGCCAGGTACTGTAAATTGAGAGCTGTCAAGCCACAGTACAGACAGCTTCTTAACTCTCTGTCCCAGAAATATCTGCAGGGAGGTGTGTCCTAATTCAGAATATGGAATCTGGCCTGAAGGGTCAGGCTACTCTTCTAACAACAAATAAATATTTTGAAATAATAGTTGGTGTAAGATCTTTTTTGATCATGTTTTTTTTATCTTCATTTAAAACCATCTGCTCTTCAGTCCCCCCCGCCCCACCCCTTTGGTATTATTTATTTATTTTTCTTTTATTGAAAATAAGATTTTTAAAAATACAATGTGATCTGATTACAGCTTCTCTTCCCCTATTCCTCTCTACCGCCCCTCCCATCTAGATCTACACCCTTTCTCTCATTAGAAAACAAACAGGCATCTAAGGAATAAAATAAAATAAATAATGAAAAACCAAATTGGAATAAGACAAAACAACCAAACAAGAAAAAGGACACGAAATGCATATAGACACAGAAACACACATGTTCACTCACAGGAATCCCATAAACCCCCAAAACCGGAAGACACAGTATCTACATGAAGGACCTGTAAGGTTACTCTTCAGTCTTAAGGTGACATCTTTTGTATATCCCCAAGAGAAGTGACCAATAAATCAGAATTCTGATTATCCTGAAAACTCAGGTTGAAGGGAGTCACTATATCAATGTGAGCAGAAAAATGATCTCAATGATCTCAGAAAAGAATCGCACTGCAGTCTCAAGTCATGTTATTAATTTATGGTTTTTTTGTTTTAGTTCAAAAACTCACTTTAAGATAAATCAAAGGAATTTTTGTTTAAGATTGTTTACATGCATTGGAGTTTTGCCTGCAGGTATGTCTGTGTGAGGGTGTCGGATCCCCTGGAACTGAAGTTATAGACAGTGGTGAGCTGCCATGTGGGTGCTGGGAAATGAGCGCGAATCCTCTGGAAGATCACCCAGTGCTCTTAACTGCTGAGCCATCTCTCCAGCCCCAAATCAAATGGATTTTAATACACATACAAGCTCATACATTCATGTCACGAACCAGAGAATTCTTAAGAACATGCTTCCCTTACTGCCTACGGTGCAGCTACTGACTGGATGGTTTTACAGTTCCAGATTGACCAAGGTTTCTGTTAACACCAACAAAAAAGGTGCTTCCAGGAATTCTAGCAGATAGCTGAAAACTAGGAAGTGTTTGGTTTCCGTGTTTTCCGTTTTCATTTAAGTAAATGCCTCCTGCCTGAGAGGGGGAGTGTGCTCTGGGGAAGTCGAAAGCACCACGCTCCACAGGGGAGTTCTCTTCAGCAAGATGACTGCAATACATTCTGAAAACGGAAGTTACACAGTAAATGCAGATTTGCTCCAGGATGTGGGTGTATTTTGAATAGGGGCCAGATTGTACCTTTTGGCACAATCAAAGAAACCAAATACAACAGTTTTTTTTTTTTTTTTAAATGAAGACTCTAAAAGTAGAAGAATTTGCTCAGTAAGACTTTTGACCAAGGACAAAGGAAGATCTATCATTACTGAAACAGAAATAGAAAAGGCCAAGTGAGCTTTCCCAGCCCAATGGCTCTGCTGTGAGCACATTCAAGAAACTAGGACACTACTAGGGCCACACACATACATACCATCAAGGGATTACCTTTTGAATGCAAAGCACAGCCCAGTCTGCACGAAGGGCCATGGAGACAGCCACAGAGATGCTGAGCCATCAGGATGGTGGCGACGTTTCAAGGAAGTCCTCCTTGAAGCAAGTTAGGTGAGACAGACAGTTAGGAAGACAACACTTCCCCAGACATATTTAAATGATAACCCTCCAAGGCACAAGTGTCCATGTGTGGATGCGTGTCCATAATGCTGTCAGTATTTGCTAATGCATTCCAACATTCCAGCTATTTATAATCAACAAAATTACAAATGCTGTAATCATGGAAGTTGGGTGATAGTAATTTTGACAGAATAAATAGCAGTCGGAATGCCTTTGCTGTCGTTATTGATGTTGATGGCAAACAGCCAAGGAAGGTTTCTATTTTTTTTTTTTTCAGTCTTCCCTTTTTTTTTTTGAAGGGAAGCAACCCAAGAGGGTGGAATCTGCAAATGTTTGCCAGGAGAAAGGTTTTATATGCTATTTAAAAATAGACTTCCAGGGAGGAGATGTCAGAGAGGTGCATTGCCTCTTTAAATGCCTGGAATTTATGAATAGTTAACTCATTTAAAAAAAAATGACCACATACATGTTTATATAAGTCATATACGCAAACATATGCTCACCAGTCCTCCTTGTGGAGAGACTGTGGCTAATCCAAATTCAGCCTGTTCCCACTGGAGAGGGATCACACTGATCTGATCAAAGGGCATGTATGAGTGTGTGTGTGTGTGTGTGTGTGTGTGTGTGTGTGTGCGCGCACAACTACTCTGAGCAGTTCCTTACACATTTCTTACCACTGATGTTGGGTAAAGAAATCAAATGCAGAGACTTCTCTATAATTAAGAGCTCAGTGCTACTGATGATTGAGCTGTTGGTGAAATGGACAGACGGTTCATCTCTGAGGCTGGCTTTATTTCCTTGTGTCTTCAACTATGAGTGAATGTTTTCCTTATTGTTACTTTTCCCATAAGTAGTCTTTTCAGCACCAAAATCATTACTTTCTTAATAACTACCAGGCAATAAAGAGAGGTGTCTCCTCGGGAGACAGGGGATGTGCATTTCAATGACTCGGTGACATCGTGATTTCCGAACAGCAAACATCAGAGATTGCCGAGACCTAGGGAGAGGAAGTTAGTATCCAAGTTTTGTTTTGGGATGAAGGGGGCAGTTCGTGATAACTCGGGGATGCAACAGGCGAAGCCAATCGAATCAAATCGATCTCCCCACAGTTAGAAGCTAAGCCAAATATTTGCTTGGTCTGGTTTGTAAAAGCCCACACCCTTTGACCCTGCGGGGCAGTTTCCTGAGGATTTCTCTGGAGGAGGTCCTTGAGTGCATGGCAGAGGAGCACATTTGGGGACATCTCCTGTGCCCTTGTGTCTCAGAGTCTGCTTCAGTTCATTTCCATGGTGACCCCAGGAGGCAGAAGGAGAGAGCAGGGGAGAAGAGAAAGAGTTACCGTGGAGGGTGCTCTGCTGGGGGCTCCCTCCACCAACCTTTCCGGGCCTTGTTCCAGGGCCTCCTCGGGTTTCCTCTGGAAGAACTAAAGAAATGACAAGCTCTGCTTTCCAGTGACTTGGCTGCCTGGAGGAAGGGAGTGGATGACTGTCCATGGTTCCTTTCCTTGCAGGCTCTCTGGTATTGGGAAAGCTCTTGTGCTGCTTGGGGTAAGTTGGCATCACGAGGCAAGTCTGGCCTTTCATAACCTACCCATTGCAGTTATGGTTGAAACCAGGGGGCCGGGGACCAGAAGCCTCAACTGTAGCCGAAGTTGGCAGCACCCCAAAGATGTATGGATTCTTTAACTAACTTTACTCCGTGAACACACAATGGGACAGTTGGCATTCATCCACAATTGTTACTGTATTGACGGACAGAAAAGGCCTGTGCTAACAAAACAAAACAAAAACAAAGCAACCAGGTTATAAGGCAGCATTTATGCTAGCAATTTATTTTTGTTTAAAAAATTGTAACGATGCAGACGTTTGCCAGGCTACGGAACATTCACACAACCGAGAGTTGTTTCATGGGGATGGTACCGTAAGGACGCCTTTTAGCCTTAGAGATAGGGACATTTTCTCATCCCATGCCAAACACAGTAGTAGCCCAGCACAAGGGGAAACAGTGGACAAAGCAAGTCAGAGGCAACAGCGGCTTTGCAAAAGGCTCGCTGTTTTCACGTGCTTCTGTTACCTGCTGTGTTCACCCTCGGGCAGCCATGCTAATTCCGTGTTGTTTGTATCACCGCCCCCGCCCCCGCCCCCCTCACTGCGTTCTAATTATGACTGGAGAGCTGCGATAAGGACTGAGGTTAGCAGCCTATTTGCAGGTGTGGAAGGGGAAATATAACATTCATAGTTCAAAGTTTGTGCTCGTCATGGACGGCTGAATAGCTTTAAAGATCTTGTCCATTTTTTTTTTTCCCACCCTGAATCATTTCAAAAGGGAAAGGCAGCACCCTGAACAGCAATACAAAGGCAGCAGAGACAAACCCACAGCACTTCCATGTACATGCACAGGTGAAATGTGGTTTGCTCAAGACCTTTGAAAAAGCAAGTGATTGCACAAATTGGCAGAGGCCTATATTCTCTGGGAGGGGTGGATCTCTGTGGAGGATGGATTTTCAAATCATGTTCCTTTGTTGGATGCTCCTCCAATACTGTTTCAAAAATTTCCAAAAACTGTATTAATTTTGTGACAAAGCATGATGATGAAGGAGAAAGGGATGAAGACAGAACACCATCCTTAGTCCATTCTATACACACAAAGAAAGGCACTTCCTGACCGCGGGTGCAGGGATTGGTGGGAATAGGCTGGTAATCTGTTTCACAGCATTTTACAGATAATAAAGGAAGATGTCATTCCAAAAAATGCTGCTTTATTTTTTTAAAGATTAAAAAAAATTATGTGCACTTGTGTGAGCTTACATTAGCGTGTGTGCTCCATGTACATGCAGTGACCCTAGAGGTCAGAAGAGGGCATTGGATTCCCTGGGAGTGGAGTTAAAGATGGTTGTAAGCCGCCGTGGTGCTGGGAACTGAACCCAGGTCTTCACAAGAGCAGCGGTGTTCTTAATTCCTGAGCCATCTCTCCAGCCCCAATTTCGATCTTTATCATGTAAGAATGAGGCAGAATCTCTGACAGAGTTATAGTCAAATTTTCTATCCCGTTCCCACAGATCCCTGACATCTAATCCAGCCACTCTGTGGGAGAGTGCCCAGGTGACTTGCCAGGAGACAGGAGTCTGGCCTTGGATCTCCTTTCTTTCCTTTATGGGACAAACCAGTTTTCTGATCTCATGTCAATGCAAGGGGCGGGCAACCTGGAACATGGCTAATGTGACTTTCCCACTGTCTGGCTTCCCTGGTCAGGTAAGTCAGTCCAAATGGTGATTCCTTGGATGTCAAGGACTGTTCTTCTGCATGAGACAATGCCAGGGACAGCTGGTGGACAACACCAGTGCAAACCAGTCGGCACTGGATCTGTATATAGTAGTCACTTTTCTTGGGTTACGTTATTAATCATAGTGGCTTCTATTTTAAAAATAACACACTTCTTTACTAATTATTTTAAATGATGCTTTTTTTACATACCATACATATTTCATATATATGTATATCACACACACATTGTTTTTTTTTTTTAAAGATTTCTTTATTTATTATGTACACAGAAGAGGGCACCAGATCTCATTACAGATGGTTGTGAGCCACTATGTGGGTGCTGGGAATTGAACTCACGACCTCTGGTAGAGCAGTCGGTGCTCTTAACCTCTGAGCCATCTCTCCAGCCCACATTGGTTTTTTGAGACAGAGTTTCTTTGTGTAGCCCTGGCTGTCCCGGAACTCACTCTGTAGACCAGGCTGGCCTCAAACTCACAGATCCACCTGCCTCTGCCTCCAGAGAGTGCTGGGATTAAAGGCATGTGCCACCACTGTGTGGCTACTACATGTCATATTTTTTAAATGCATCTGTGTCTTGACTGACTGGGACAACAGTAAATTCTGTAAAACGGAGTTAATAAATATTTAGATGTTTCAGAGTACAAAAAGATAAAGTTGATGGATACCAAGAAGAACAGGGACATCATTTAAATTTGTGCATTTTAATGGAAGTGATGGCTCACTCCTCATCCTTCCTTTATGGAGAGCAGTGATTTGTTTTCAGGCTTGAATTTTCTGCACTCTCTGGTCTCACCAATTATCCCAAGGGAGGCTGCACAACCGCCCTTGCCTTATGCCCAGCTCACTGCGTTCATTGATTTATTAGGTCCACCTGAACATACTTCAAGGCTAGTAATTGAAAATGCAGCCTGACAGGTTAGCAGGCGCACAGGCGGCTGGGAGGCAGCCTGCAGAAGGGGCCGGCTGGAGCGACAGGTGTGGCTACTCTAAGGCTGCCACCCAGGATGCTAACCCAAAGTCTACTGAAGACTGGAGGGCAGAAGATAATTGCGTTCTACCAGCGCTTCACCTGCCTCGGAGAAGGGCTTGGATGAGTGTCACATGACAGTTTTGCTGCCTATGCATATGATAAGGCCTAAACCAACCGTGCTAGTGTTATAGAGGCCATGTATTATTTATTCTTTTGCTTTTTTTTTTCTCCATTTCTTGAGATCTCCCGTTTTGTTTGTGTGTTTCTCTCTTCCCTAGGTGGGCTGTTTCAAGCTCAACTAACCCAGATCTATTTCCACATAGTCATTCCTTTTGTTGAGGGGAGCAGCAGAATTTTAAAATGTGAACTTTTGTAAAATATTAATGGAGCCTCCCACCTCCGTCAGTGATTCCCTCTGCTGTTTCAGTGCCTTCTGCGTGTCCAGGCAATTCCGTGCTCACTGTTGCCAGGGGAGGATGCGACAGCGGAGTCAAGCGAGGGACAGCGAACAGACTTGACCTGGGACCTCAGAGGGAAGGATAAGGGCTTAGAGGGAAATTAAAATCTGAGGCAAAATATAACCGATAGGGAACTGTAAGGAAATCAGGGCTCCTCTGGAGATCGGAAGAGACGAAGGGATTTCCTCAGACCAGGTGAGGTGAGCAGAGAGCGCAAAAGCAATGTTTCCCCCGTTAGTAAGTAGCTAGCCAAGGGTGTCAGAGGAGAACTGTTGATAGTGTCCAGGGTCAAGAAGATACCAGAGAAAGACTTCATAGCAACTCTAATAGGCAGCGGGGCCGGGGAGAGCCTCACCAAAACTTCCTGTCTTTCGAAGACAGACAAACATCACAGGGAGCGCTGTGGGGTCCAAGGAGGCCAGTTAGAAGAATGACATGTCTCTGGAAACCTCTGAGGGTCAACAGCAGAGGATGTGTGGATGCCTAGGAGGCATCCGAGCAGAGTGTAGATGCCTCTGGCAACCAGGTACCCCTGGCTCCTACCACACACACACTCAGGTTCTCTGAATCCCCAGAACTCTGTACGACAGAACAAGGGTGAATGAGATTCATCTTTGAAGCTTGAACTATGGTAGTGTTAAAAAACACACTAGCTTTTTCTACCTCCCAATGTGCCTAGGATTCATGCCCCCTGTAGTATTATTTATTCACACCTCACTGTGTTCAGGGTAAAATGATTAAATGTGCCATTGAAGATTTTACCATGTCAACACATTTCCAAGAACTAAAAAAGTAAAATGCATCTTCTCCTAAACTGTGTAAGGTGGTCAGGAAGAGTATTATCCCATAACATAGACTAGGCAGCCAGAATGGGCTGCAACCAAGAGGCTTGTTCAACATCACGTGGTCAGTGCATCCAGTCTCATGGGACCAGCACTTCTCAATCCTTTACAATCCATCCTGCCGCCATCTTCTTCTACCAAGTACCACTTCTCTTTCCTGACAACAACAACAAAAATCCCATGTCTTGTTTAACACATTCACTTTTTGAGATGTTTTAAAAGAAATGAAATAGTGTATTTTTTAAAATCAAAATTATGGGACAAAGAACTGATTTGCTTCAGAAGTCTGACCCACCTGCCCACACTGGTTTGAAATATTTCTGCATTAGTAAGCTTTTCCAGGACAAAGGCCACCTATGATGCATCCCTTATCATGTTTTGCATCGAGTCAAGTCAGGGAGCCATTCCCCTCATTGGCCCATCCATTCTGAGCTGTTCAGGCAACATACACTGAAAGTTCTCCCCAAAAAGATGACAACAGGAATGCTTGAGAAGCACCTGCTGCGAGATCTCTTTCTATGTATGTGACAACGATGTTCATCATTCGAGGTCACAAACCCAACTAGAGACAGGCGGAGTGGATTAAAACTTGACTTCTTTATTTCCTACCCAATACACTTTCCTATGTATTTTTGTGTCAGTTAGATGAGACAAAGAGACGTTCTCATTGGTCTATTTAATAATAACCCAAGAGGGTTGGAGAAATAGCTCATCAGTTAAGAGCACTTACTGATCTTTCAGAGGACCCAGGTTAGAGTCTCAGCACCCACAGGGCAACTCAGAACTTCCTATAACACAAGTTCCAGATCTGACACCTTTTCCTGATCTCCCACACATACTTATAAAAAGAAAATACTTTATAAAAATCACCATAGTCTCATTTATTAAACAAAAACTAGCCCTTGAGCCCAAGCAATTTTTCCCTTGCCATATAATGCTCTCCTTACCAGAAATGGTTTATATTTTTCTTCTACAGAAGAAAACAGTCACAACAAATTTCTCATATTAAAAATGTCAAGTTCCTGTTTGTTTATTTGATGATGTCGATGACTACAAATATGAATTTCTGGCTAAGGATGTAAACTCTCCAAAGAGTTGAATTCCAATATCTGTAGATATGAGTGATAACCAGAAGATTGTTGTGCGTGAGTTGTTTTGAGATACTTGTGACTGCCATTGTTCAAAGCAAGCCTGTATCTATGCACGTCTGAAAGAGAGATCGCCATTGTTGATATTTGTACTTATATTTGTCACTGTCATAGAACTCGAGAGCGGATATTGCCACAAGGTCTCATTTTCATGCAAGACATTTGTGGCTAACAATGGGAAGGGCAAGACATTAATATTTGCTGAGTATCTACTATGTTTAAGGACCATGATGGGAAAACAGTGTTCTTACGCATCTGTAGAAAACTGGCCTGCAGTGGCTTGAACACACTAGGACTAATTCACAATTCATTCTCTGTGCATTTATTCGACAGACAGTGGACAAATGTGCACCGTGTTCCTAGAGAGGTACAGGGATTGTTCTAGGTGCTGGGGTACCAGCAGTGAACAAAGAGAACTGTGTTCACCCAGAGACTACTGTGTTCACCCAGAGACTACATTCCAGAAAAGAAAGAAAATACCATAACAGGTAAACAAATAAATGTCTAAGCTAACTACTCTCTGTACTATGCTAAGCATTCAATTGTCTATGTATGTCATTTAATTATCAGAAGAATTTGTGGGTACTACTTCATTGAAAGTTATAAATGAGCAAAATGAAGGTCAAGGCATAAATAACAACCCAATGCCTCAAGATTCGTAAGTGAATTCAAAGAAATACTAACCCAGGCAATCTCATTTCAGTGCTTTTACTCTTAGCCAGTGTAAACCCACAACATATTGCACATTTGTCTCCCCGGAAATTCATTGGTTTAATTTTATCCTTATTGTGATGATTATATGAGAAAGTACCTTTAAGTCACAAGGGTAAAGTTCTCATAAATGCCTGTATCATAGCTGATAATCAATCAACATTGTAAAATTGTCTAGATTTATAATAACTTAAGAAGAATACCTCTGGGTATGTCTGTGAGGTAGTTTCCAGAGAGCTCTAAGTGAGTGAAGACTCACTCTAAATGTGGGTGGTACTAATTCATGGGCTGGTGCATACGACTGCAATAAAAATGAGAATGTGGGCCTTGAGAGATGGCTCAGTGGCTGAGAGCACTAACTATTCCTCCAAAGGACCCAGGTTCGATTCACAGCCCATATAGGGTGGCTCACAATCATTTGCTACTCCTGTCCTAAGGTATCTAACACCCTCTTCTGGTCTCTGTGGGCACCAGACATGCATGTGGTATGTAGACATAACATGCAGGCAAAACACTCATACATATAAAAATCAATACATAAAATGTGAGATGTGCATCGATATTCATCCCTCTCTGTTTCCTGAATTTGGATGTAACGATTGCAGCTGTCTCTTGCCTACGTAACCACACTTAGAGACACTCTCACCATTGTGCCTTCCTAGCCAGGATGCCTTTCCAGCTGTAATGGTCTGTATTCTCAAGTACAAGTCAAAACAAAGTCTTCCTTCTTTAAGTTGTTTTTATCGTATCTTAACTGCCTGCCCATGCTGGAATACTGACTGACTGGCTTGATCTTGAACAGGTATTGTTCAGGCAACCCTGGCTGCTGTGGATTCGTACGCACAGTGGTTTGTCCTGCCCAGAAGATGGAGTTTTGCAACAGTTATCCTCCGCCTCTGAATCTTCAAATTTTTCCACCCCTCTAACACGGTGTCCCTTGACCCTTAGGAAGGGAGGCTGTGATGTAAATGTCCTAATTACAGCTGATACTCCACAGATACTTTGACCATTCTCTGTATTAACTGCTGCCTACCACCAAAAGAAACTTCTGATGAGAACTGTGGTTTCAACGAGAATGACCCCTATAGGCTCATAGATTTGAATGCTTGGTCATTAAGGGAGTGGCACTACCTGAGGATTACGTGCGGCCTTGTTGGAGGAAGTATGTCACTGGGGGTGGGCTTTGAGGTTTCAAAAGCCCAAGCCAGACCCAGTGACTCTCACTCTTTCTTCTGCCTGCCAATCGAGTTGTAGAACTCTCGGCTACTTCTCCAGCACCATGTCTCTTGCCTGCTTGCCGCCATGCTCCCTGTAATGGTGATAATGGACTGAACTTCTAAAACTGTAAGCAAGTCCCAATTAAATGATGATTTCCTTTACAAGAGTTGCTATGGTCACTGTGTCTCTTCACAGCAATAGAACACACACTATGGGTACAGAGAGTAACTATTCAGAAGGCAGTTTGATACTATGTCCGTTTAGCAAAATATTAGTAGGTTCTCCTCTATGGCTGATGAGCTCCTCAACCACAAGTTCTTGGTCAGATTTACAGCACAGAGTGAATTTCCTCTTCTGGAGTAGGCCTTAAGTCCAGTTTTAAAAGCAGTTGGCTACTTCCATAATGTTTATGCCACTACTGTACCTATGGGCAGGCCAGTATTTTTTGCCATCACTCAAGGTTGTCCACAGGTACTCAATTGTAAGACCCCATTGCGGAAGCTATCACATACTCTAGTCACTGGACACAGAGAAATCAAACTGGTGCTGACCTGGAAGCTTCCTTCCTGCCCACTAGATTTGTATAGTACAGGAAGGTGTTATGTAGGCTTCTGGGGGAGAAAAGTCATCAATAGTCTTAATCCAGCTTTGCATCCATTTGCATTTTAAATAGTTTCCTTTGGACCACTAGGTGTTTGCTAAGAGCTGAATGAATGTCTTTTTCTTTTTTTCTCTCTAATCCCCAGTCCCCCAAAGCAAACTGAGGCAGAGCCACAATACTCCAGACATCCCACCACCAGTAATCCATGCCCCTCTCAACGGGAAGGGATAGATTTTGATCTTGTTTGAAAAAGAACAGCAGGAATTTAATTGCACACTGGAAAGAAGATCTTGATCATAGGAGATTCTGGATCTCCAATCCTTTCCTTCCCTTGCCTGAATCAAATCTGAAAAGAATGATGAAACCAACAGGCCAAGTTCAATTCTTCAGTCCTCTTGGTGCTCCTTCGTCCATCACCTACTGTGAGTTTTAGCATCAGGAGACCAGTTTACTGGAACACAGGCCATGGTCTAGGATGATTTTTCTGACTTCTCCTTACTTAAGAAAACAGTTCAGAAGGATGGAGGGAAGTTGA
>CABHPP010111400.1:0-32184 GCA_902168425.1 Peromyscus attwateri | reverse complement strand
ATCATGTATATACACACACGCATTTTAAAAGACTTCTTTGAGACCTTTCAAAGTTAACCCATTTTACATTCAGAATTTATGAGAATCAAACCATAAATAATAAACCCTAACCCACACAAGAGACAAGAAACGTCAACTAGGACCAAGAAATTGTCAGGCCTTAATCAATGTTTAGCATCTTAGATTAAAACATACATGGTGTGTTTATAACCTTGTAGTCCCATATTTTATAACTAATGTAATATAAATTCAAATTATTATTCTAAACCATTTATTTGGTGAGATTATTTTACAGAAACCTGCCTATTATTATTGGAAGTTTTACAGTACAGTATACTTATATTTGATATCATCTACTATGTTTTGATGCCCTTATTTTGGTTATGACACAAATAAGTAATGAATTTAAGGTCTGAAACGTCTAAGCTCTTCAATTTTTGTTCACCCAAATAATATCCATCGTTATTTCCTTAAAATAGAGATTTTTAAAGTCCAGTGTCCAAACCATGTCTTTCTAAGCTAGCAATCTTAATTTCCTTACATTTGTATAAATCCAGATTTGTGCTTTCCAGTCGATACTAAGTAGGTATAAAGTTTCCCCTGAAAACGTCCTCTCCTGAAACCCAGTATTATTAGTCTCACTGGTATGAGTCAGCTATGTCTCTGCCATCAGGATTCATCTTCCTACCATTTGATTTGTAATTTAGGTGTCAGCAGTTGAAACGATGATCCTAAGTGAAAAGGTTCCCAGAGCTTTCAGACAGTCATGATAATTACATACATTACTAAACTGCTCAGTCATATCCACATCAAAAATCATGTCACCATTTACAACCCAATGATCTTAAACTCTCTCCACCAAAACAGAAAAGTGCTTGTCAGCAAATGACATGTCCATCCTTCAGCTATATGTAAGGTCAACATCACAAAAGGCCATCATCTAGGGAATGTTTAGTGATGCTACCTGAGAAATTTAATTATTTTGTTACTTGCTTAGATACTGAGATAAAATCACTCGTAATGTGCATATAGGATAGAAGTCACAAGAGTTAGACAAGGTATTCAAAACATTTATCAAAATGGATTCCAAACCTTTCTGGGTATGTGTAATCTTGTTTTATGCAACAAATTTCTTTTCTGATAGTAATTGCTTCTATTTCTTTATTTAGTGTATGCTTGGAGTATGACTGATTCAGCTGTTTTAGTGATGTCTCTAACACTCGATGCATTATGCTGATTCTGCTATTTGTCACCTGTTGGTGGTATTCCACGAAATGTTGGCAACCTGTTGTTTTCTCAGAATGGTAGCATCTTAAAACTTTCTACCTATCTATCACCAAGAAGGGTCTGCCTGATATTTGCGTGACCTGCTACAAATAAACTGACACTGGAAGTTCATGGTTGCTGGCTCTTAGTTTACTGCAAAGGAGATCTAGTAATAAGGTCATCAATTAGGACACTGTGTAAAAAAGAGAGAAAGAGAGAGGAAAAAGAAAAAAGAAAAGAAAAAAAACCTTGACTTTTTTCTGTGTCTTCCTTATACAATTGTTACTTGTCTCACATTTTTAGAAATAGACAGACTATATATAGACAACAGTGATCACTTTATCATCATTGTAATATTTTACATCATGCCACAGCCCAAGTGTTTACTTTTACATTCTTGTGCTCTTTTTCACATTCAGTAGCCATACTTTCTGTTTTGCTTTCTGTAAAACTTTTTCTGGTGATGAAGTAGCATTTATGTGTCTGTGTATTGTATGAGTATCCATGGGTGTGGCAGAATGAAGATGCAGAATATCAGAATCTGAATCACTATTAAGAGTATTCAGAAGGCTTCAACCAAAATTGAGGATTATTTTCTTAAGGTTTAGAATATGACATCAATATGTCATATCCTGACTGCAGAATAAACTACGTGTAACTTATATCAATGTCACTTTTTATTTTATTGAAAATAGATCTTTTTCATACAATATGTTCTGATTATGGTTTCCCCTCCTCTAACCCTCTCAGATCCTCCCCATCACCTTTCCCATACAAATGCACACCTTTTCTCTCTCCCACTAGAAAAACGTTTTCTAAAACAAAGAATAATAAAATACAAATAAACAAGCTGGAATAGGACACAACAAACAAGCAAGCAAGAAAAGAGAATCAAAGGGAAAAAGCACAAGCAATTTATATAGAGGTAGAGACACACATGTTCTCACACACAGCAATCCCATAAAAACTCAAAATCAGAAACTAGAATATACATGAAAAAGACCTATAAGATAAGAAAGAATGAAAGGAAGGAAGGGAGGGACGAAGGGAGGGAGAGATGGAAAGAGAAAGAAAAAGAAAGAGAGAGAGGGGGGGAGGGAGGGAGGGAGGGAGGGAGGAAGGAAGGAAGGAAGGAAGGAAGGAAGGAAGGAAGGAAGGAAGGAAGGAAGGAAGGAAGGAAGGAAGGAGAGAAGGAAGAAAAGAGAACCAACAAAACTGACAGAAGTCTGTTTTGTGATGACCAAGTACTTGTGGGCAAGAGGCTTGCCCTTAAGAGTGGTTTGCACACCAATGAGAGTCTGTTAAAAATACTAATTTTCCTTTGTGATGGTTATCAAACTGGAGATAACTTTTAGGGTAGGGATTCAGGCTATCAGCTCTAGAACCCCATCTGGCTTAGGTCCATGCAGGCTCTGTGCATGCTGCCCCAGTCTCTGTGAGTTCATATGTGCATTGGTCCCACTGTGTTTAAAGGGTCTTGTTTCCTTGGTGTCCTCCATTCCAATCTTTTCTGCTTCCTCTTCTGCAGGGTTCCCTGAGCCATGGCAGGAGGGATTTGATAGAGCAAACACATAGACTCACAACTGAATAATGTTCAAAAATATTATTTATTCTTAAAAAGCTTTTGAGAAAATCATTTTCATGATTGTCAAAACCTGAAGCATTAGATAACAAAATTTAGGGTCCAATGAGAGGAAAATGTAGTTTTATAATACTAAATTTGTATCAACTTTGATGCAAATTAACTCTGTAACTGAAACTTAAGCTCATGGACATGACACAGTTGAACATATTAATTGTATATCTATTAGTGACATGAAACATACTTTCTACATGTAATATCCTATCCAGTCTATTCTACTAAAATAAGAGGGGAATAACATTGACCAAAATTTACTTCAGGTAGATATTTATATTCCAAAAGATTTAGCGTCTTAATTAGATCCACTCTGGGAAAAATGGTTAAAATAAAATCTTAAACTTAAAAGTGACAGAATCATTTCAAAAAACAAACATAATCACACAAATAGCAGCCAAAATATATTTTCCATGTATTATCAGGGAAAAAAAGAAAATTTCCTCTGGCCAATATCCAACTGAAAGAAACCTGATACCTGGTTTCAACTCCTATATATAAAGAACTAAGAAGTAATCACCCCCGACTTTACATCAAGCAAAAGCTAGAAAAGAGTGAAATGCAGTGACCTCTTGGGCTTATTAGAGAGAGCTAAATGAAGCTGCCATTCTGAGTTCTGGACAGACAGGAACACTCGCAGAGTCACAGATGCCAGGGAGCCATATACTAGTAAAAACACCTCTGATATAACTTTGATGAATTGCTGGTGTATGAAAGTAGACTGACATCCAAATAAAATATAGTCATTTTCTTGCATGAGCTCACACATTTTTGTGGGTTTCACTTCCTGGAAACCCATCAGATTCTCACAGTAAAGAAGCTATAAACATCCACCATGGCTCTGATAGAAGAAGTGCAAGCATTATCGAAAATGCCAGAACCTCTTACATAACAAGGTCTGCTTTCTAGAAGAAATATATTAGTGACCCTTATTTCAGCAGGAGAAATGCCTTTGTTATCCACATCAGCCTCTCTTAACAATCATAAGGGAAGGGATAAAAAGACACAGACAAGTGAGATGAGAGTTTCTAAGAAAGATAGTATTACTATGTAGTCACATAGTGAGTAGGGGACAAAAATGAAGAAAGCTGTTGTACTGTGTAACTTCTTATGAAGATTACATCCAGGGAAAATAGCTCAATAAAAGACTAAAATTTAACCATCAGATTAGGGACAGATCTTCCAGTTCTCGATACCACCACCTCATGGGTCTAGCATGTTACTTGCAGATTACAAATGAATGAGGTTGTACTGGTTTGATTGAGACTGGCCTTCATAGCCTCATAGATTTGAATGCTTGGTTACCAGAGAGTAGCACCATTTGAAAGGATTAGGGGGTGTGGCCTTGTCAGAGGAAGCCTGTCACTGGGGGTAGGCTTGAGGTTTCAAAGGCTCATGCCAAGGCCAGATTCTCCTGGCCAGTGGATCAGGATACTTCTTTGGCACCATTTCTGCCTGCCTGTCTCCATGCTTCTTGCCAAGATGGTAGACATTATTCCAGAGCAGCAGTTCTCAACTTGTGGGTCAAGACCTCTTTGATGGTCACATATCAGATATCCTCCATATCAGATGTTTATGTTACAATTCATAATAGTAGCAAAATTACAGTTATAAAGTAGCAACAAGATAACTTTATGGTGGGGCTCACCACAACATAAAGGACTATGATAAGGGGCTGGAGCATTAGGAAGGTTCTAGAGCTTAGTGATCTAGGGGCAAGTAAGAAAGGAAAAACAAATCTCAGCTATGACTGATGCTATGTTCTAATGAGAACAGTGAATGGTTAAAAAAAAAAGGACATAGACAAAGAAATTTCCTTTTGAAGAGGAAGTATTGAGAATAAAGTGGAAATGGTTATCTCATAACCATTGGAAAACAGGTGAAGGATTAGTGAGATGGCCAGAGTCATTTTTTCTAGACATACACAATTCAGCAGAGACTTCCACGACATTGCTGTCTTGGTTAGTTAATTTTCTGTTTCCATGCACAAACACTATGAACTAGGTAAATTATAAAAGAACATTTAATTTAAGGCTCACTGTTCCTGAGAGTGAGATCACGACCATCATGGTGGGAAGCGCAGCAGTATCCAGGAAGCCTTGGCACTAGAAAAGGAACTGAGAACTTAACATCTGATCCTCAAGCATGAGGCAGAGAGAGTTAATGGGAAATGGGGTAAAAAATTGAAAACCTCCAACCCTACCACCAGTGACATATCTCCTCTAACAAGGTCACACTTCCTAATTTTTTCCAAACATTTCCACCAATGAGAACAAAATATTTAAATATATGAGCCAATGAGGGTCATTCTAATTCAAACCATAATATTCCATTCCTTTGACCTCCAAATACTTGTAACCATATTATAATACAAAATGTAGTTGTATAAATTCAAAAGTCCCCATAGTCTTTCAATCTCAGCACAGTTCAGAAGTCCAAAGCCTATTCTGAGACTCAAACAATCTCTTAATGTACTCCCTGTATAGTGTCACAGAACATACATTACCATCCCCAAAGAGAGGAAAGGAGGTATACTGAGAAAATACTAAGACTGAAACCCAGCAAGACAAACTCCAATCCTGTAACTACATGTCTGATGTTAAAGGGCTTAAATAGACCCTTCCAGCCTTGCTTTAACTGCAACACACTTCTCTCTCTTGGGCTGGTTCCTCCACTCCCCACTCCCCATTTGCAGCTCTCCCTACCTAGCAGGTATCCTATTGTTCTGGCATTTTCAACATTTTAGAGTCTCCAACTTAATCCAGGCTTCACCTTCACAGCATGCAATGGCCTCTCTGGGCCTATATTCAGGGACTCCTCTGCCCCATAGCTGGCCTCAATGGCTTTCCTTAACCTTGGAGGAAGATTCCACAACTCCTTTACTCCTCTATCCTTCTTGACTCTAAAGCCAAAACTATGTGACAGGTGTTACCAAGGTCTGCAGCCTGCTTGAGTGGAGCCTGGCCCCTCCTTGAATTACATTTGCATAAATTTCCTTTGTAACTGGATTTAGGTAGAGGAAATTCCAAAGGATTTTTCCTTTCAAAAATTTCAGGTTTAGCTGGGTAGGCTCTTGCCCTGAGGGGGCCACTCCCTTTATTCCATTTCAATTCTGGCCTTCCTTTATCCCTTCCAGCATAAACTTTGGCTCCACCATTAAATTTCTTGGTGCTTTTTTCTCCCAAATTGTACATTTTGCATTTGATTTTGCCCAGCTTGCTCCTCATTTTCATTATAGGTCTGCATATAAGTGATCAGTAATTACCACAGGGCAGAATCAACACTGGGCTGCCTTGAAATGTCCTTTCCCAATAAAATTAGTCCAAACCTTGTAGTGGGTAGCCATTCCAGCTTTGATCTGGAAGTTCCAACCCCCATTGAGGTCATGTCAACAAGGCGGGGCCAAGAGAGGACCCTGAAGACCCAAGATCTGGATGTGCCAGCTCTCTTGGTTCCTGGACCCTGGACACTGGAGGCAGACTGAGCAGAGTTCTCCAGAGAACACCGCCAGACTGCACTACACCTTTCCCAGACCTTTTTACCTATCACTTCACTTGTAAGTTACCCCACAAAATAAACCTCCCTTTTAACTACGTGGAGTGGCCTTAATAATTTCACCAATAAAACCTCCTCAATTTAGGCTCAGGCATGTTCTTAGGACAAGGACAAATACCAGCCACATTCTTTGCCAAATTAGCACAAGAATTATCTCTGACCCATTTGCTAACATTATTCCCCTCTGTAACCATGAAATGGACATTGCTCTCAGCACTACTGTACTCCAAGCTCCTACTAGGATGGTCCATTAATCCCCATTTACAGCATTGAACCACTTTCCCAATCCAAAGTCCCAAAGTCCACATTCCTCCAAGTAGTGTGGTCGTCTGTAATAGCAGTACTCCATTCCTTATACCAATTTCTGTCTTAGTTACTTTTCTATTGTAGTGACAAAACACTATGACAAGGACAACATTTAAAAGAAATCATTTAATTTGGTGTTCTTGGTCCCAGAGGTTTAGTCCATGACTATCCTGGTGGGGAGCATGCCAGCAAGCAGGTAGCCATGATGATGGAACAGGAGCTGCAAGCTTACATCTGATGGACAAGCAAGAGGCCAAAAGAGAGATCAATAACTGGTAATGCTGTGAGATTTTGCAACCACCAAGGCCAATCCAAGTGACTTACCTGCTCCAACAAGGCCAAACTGCCTAATCCTTCCCAAAGAGTTCCAACAAGTGGGGACTAAGCATTCAAATATGAGTTTATTGGGGCCATTCTCATTCAAACCATTGCAAGTGTCAACATTATAGGTCTACTACTAGTCTTAAGTGTAGCTTTCAAACTCCTGAGTGGTTTGTGCCATTGAAATATATTTGTTATTATTTGTTAAATTCTACCTTATGAACATAGCTACCATAAATGTTGGACTTTACATATATGTTACATCAACTTTTGTGCAAATTCTAAAACAGGTATTTCTGCATTTTCCTGTTATTCTATAAAGTTTAAAACTACAGAACAAATTAGTGGGTTTTTTGTTCAAGTGAAAAGAATTAATAGTATCAGAGAAATGTACATTTTAACAACTTTAAATTTGACATTTTATTTACAAGCAAATCATAGTGATGGCACATCATAAATCTTTTATATTCAGAAGGAAAAATGGTAAAGATCTAGAAATATGTGGTTATATTTGCCCAAAATTACAACTTCTATAAAACCCAAAGAGAGGACTCTTAAAATCATCAGAGAGTGATTCCTTGGCAAGTCAATGCAACTGAATAAAAAAAATAAAGTCAGTTTGTGTGATTTCTCATTTCTAAAGTTCAACTGGATAATTTTTCGAATAATCTATATATAATAACTTGCTTCATTTTGTACGGACAAAACAAATAAAACTATATAACTAGGCACTGAGGTTTCTTTATACAGAAATTTTCCCATAGTAGCTATCTTGGTATTCTATTGAACACTATTCTATTGAGACATCATGACCAAGGGAACTTTTTAAAATAAAAGCATTTAATTGGGGGCATACTAACAAGGTCCAGCAGGTTAGGCTATGATCATCATGACAAGAAACATGGTGGCAGGCAGGCACTGAAGCTGTAGCTGAGATCTTACATCTGATCAACAAACCCAAGACAGAAGAGAGTGAAGCTGGGCCTGGCATGTGCTTTTAAAACCTAAAAGGCTGCCCCTAGTGACACACCTCCTCCAACCAGGCCACACCTCCTAATCCTCTCTAAACTATCTACTGTCTGAGAAACAAACATTCAAATGGAGACCATTCTTGTTCAAAACACTACAGAAGCTAAAGTATTCTAATATATTACTGTCTTTTTTTTTTTTTTTTACAAAAGACTTATCCATTCTTCAGTTTCATACATTCTAGATTTGCTTAGGATATTGTAAAAGTATCTGCTTTTAAAATTTTGCAGAAACATTAATACAGACTAGTTAGTATATATAAATTTCAAATATGCCTCCTCTCAACATTTTCTTTTTCTTTTCTTCCTGCATCCTGAAGAATGATTATTACATGAAGGTTGTTTTCTATATCATAGTTGTGACCTCTCTTTATGCCATGGAAAATTCTATTAAATAAATGGTTCATACAAAGAAAATCATACTCCCTTTGATGGCCAAACTGATCAGGCTACATAAACTTAATAACTTAATACCACATTATATATGAGGAAGCTACAGCTGAAGCTCTCTAACATTGGACATTTAAAATTATTTTACTTGACACTGGATTTTTTCAGTCTGATGTAGTAGTGGTAATGATAGTGATAATTGTGGTGGTGGTGGTGGTGGTGGTCTGTATGTACGTGTGTGTGTGTGTGTGTGTGTGTGTGTGTGTGTGTGTGTGTGTGTTATTGGGCTTAAACCCATATCCTCATACACACAACTTTATCACTGCAATCCATCACTATCCTTTAAACTTATTATATTGAGACCAGATCTCATTATGTTATACAGATCTAGATTATGTTATACTAGATATCATTATGTTATACTCCTTGAGCTCACTCTGTGGCCTAGGCAAGGCCTGAACTTCCTCCCTCAGCCTCAGTACTAGCTGAGATTTTTGACTTATACCACTTCACTTGACTATTCCACACCTTTAAATGATAATTCTTAATATATTTGTGTTTTTCTCTTAGATTGTATTCACCTTAAGCCTTACAAACCTCAAGTACTGCCTTCAAAGTATGATGTCAAATTTAAATTGCAGTTCTGTACATATCCTTCAACTTTGTTTTCTTTGTACTCAGAATTGACATATTACTTTCAAATCAATGTCTCCATTCAATTGGTTTTCTAGTCATATTCCCATTTCAGGTAAGTAAAGTGTGTCTTTGATTCATTATTCTGTCATCTTGTCCTTTACTGATCATGTACCACTATTTGTATTCCTTATCAATATATATTTTCCCATAGTGACCTAAGTGACAATCCTCACTTAGAAGATATTAGAAGCATCCTATGTAAAAGAAACAGAATTTCTGTCATTCTTATAATATATTTTTTGTTCCTTACCAAGAAAATTTATAATTTGAAACTTGTCAAAGGTACACATTACTACTCATGATAGACCACACCTTTGTTGTGAGCTTTCATATAGCACACAGAGGTCTTTATCATTCATAAATGCATTAGATACTTTTGTCTTATTTTACATGCACTTTGAGATTAAAAACATAAAAAATTCTGTTTTCATAGAACTCATTGAATTAAACTGAAAAGGGTTATCAAATTATTGAAGTTGAAATAATTCAGCTATATCAGGCCTCAATGAAAGAGAGTAATGAATCACAGTGTATTCACATGGCATATCCGATAGGTTATTATGTAAGATCTAGATCTAAATAAAACATGTGTATTTGGACTCAAGAAAGCCATCACTTGTCTTGTACTTACTGTATATTCTCAAAAGGAGAGATGATGATTAATTTCATATTCTAAACATTTCTAACATGAAATTTGACCAACAGATAGGAAAAATATTCTTGTTTGTTTTCAAAATGACCATCTGTACCTATTAGAAATTTCACATCTAATCTCATTAGATGCAGGTGGCAAGAATAATTAACACAGCTCATTATGTAATGGACCTAATAAGACAGTGGGCATGATGAATATGGGTTATGAAACATATTTCAAACAATTTGGCATGAAATAGATTCTTTTACTTTCTAAAACAGTTTAATTTCTATGCTTCTGTTCTCTATGCTTTTCCCATCCGTCCTACATTTCTAGATAGCTAATGGCATATCCTAGCATATACAAGTATGATACTACCAGTATAGAAAACTTAAATTGGCTGTATTTCAATACTAATTTGAGAAATAAAATTTCCAGAATGGATCCTTTCATCGCTCACTAGCCGTTATTTTTATACTTTTCTGTCATACTCATTCATTACTTTTCTTCATTGATTGCTGGATGGAGGTCCAACTTCAACAAGCAATAACCTATCTTCATCTTATTCTCCTTCTCAATTCTGTTCAGTATACTTTATGTCATTTATTTCAGACATTTTGAGCTAACACAAAAAATCACACTGAGTCTTCCATTTCAGTATTCTGGCTTCTGAGTTATTAGTTATCCACCAAAATTTTGAAGTGTCCCATGCTTGTTTCCTATACAATCTATCTTTTATGTCTATTTCTACTTAGCTTGATTGATATTTCCAGGCAAAGTGATTAAGTACAATTTGCATGCCAATAGTCTCTCCATTATGATGTCCAATACTGACTAGCCCACTGGACCTAGTTGAAGACTGTTTGAAAAAGTCATCAGATTATGAATGGAAATCTCAAAGTAAATATATCTAAAACAGAAACTACTTTTCAATTTCCTCTATCTCAGTAAATAGCCCATCATCAAACCACTTACTCCCAAAATGTAGTAGTAGCAATATTCTTTACATATATCTCATATGAGCCTCATGTTCTATTTGTCATCAAGTCCTATTTGTTTCTATTTTAATTGTGTCCAACCAGTGTTTCGCTTGCGATCTTCTACTTTCCACTTGAGACCTACTAATAGTTATCTGTCTCTAGGATGAATCAGATAGCCTCTAACTCCACAGCCATAGCAAGCTAAGATAGCCTCTAACTCAACAAACTTTACAATCTTAGAAAAATGGGAATCACAGAGCTAAAGAGATAATTCAACAGTTAAGAGCATGTACTGCTCATGCAGAGTAGCTGAGCTCGGGTTCCTATATCCAAGGCAGGTAACTCACAAGCATGAGTAACTTCAGCATTAAGTGCCTACACACATGTGTACATACTCACATGTAGACACACAAGTGTGTATCTGTACCATCACTATTAAAATAAATAACTACAAGACCCAAAGAATCATTTGTAAATCTTGATAGAAATTGGCTTTACTCTTTTATTTGCATGCCTCAAAACATTTCCTTCAAATAAGATATTTCTCCAAAAGTACTATCTCTATAATAGCTTTTGGGAATAATTGAGGACAAAAGAGAAGTACATAGAATCAAAATGCTGAACGAAACCAGTAATATGTAGAAATACCCACTTAATCCCTTCCACAAATGGTAATTGCAAAAGGTTTCAGTTTGGGATTATAAACTAAAATTAAAAGTAAAAAATTTTATTTTACATATCAAAAACAAATACTTTATTTGGGCTTCTGAAATATTTAATTTTGTATTAAAATATGTGTCTTAATATCTATGGAACTTAATATTGCATTATCTAAATTTATAACTACACAATCATACAAACCCTATAAATAATTTATAAATTATCTTGAGAAAATGGAGAACTTCCATTTATATTAAACACAGGAAAATAGTTTCTCACTTATTTTTATAGCAGTAGAAGATTACCTTAATTTTATATCTTTGCAATTACCAGTGATATAGCCATTTAAGTTAAGTTTAATCATATACCCAAATTTACATTTTGATCATTTTTCATTGGACTCTGATTTGTAGATGGTATTACATAACCCTCTAGTTTCACAAACTAATTGGTCTCATTTAGAATTTCTCAAACAGCATTGAGATAATTTTTCTTAAATAAAGATGTAGATTTAACATCAATATTTCTAATCTTGACTTTTATCACAGAGTTTCTTCACAATACATAACAGACATTATCTAAGACATACATACTTTTCCTCATTTTCTGCCTCAATCCACTGTGAAGTGAACTGGTAGTATTTTATGACTGACGTGTACAACAACAAAGCGTATCCTTTTTCAAAGAAAGAAGTGAGAGACACAAATCGCTATCCCCACTGTTAGATATCCTGTTTAGCAAGCTTCCTGTGCTGTGTTTCTTGCTGCCTGATTCTTGGGATTTCTCTTTTCCCTTCCATCTGAAAAAGAACTCACATCCCCCCAAGTGCCTAATCTCACAATAAGTTTTGTAGAGTAAGCAAACACTAGGGAGCTTTTTTGAAAACCTTACAGTAAAATCCAAAAGGTGTCATATCTAAAATATGATTATTTTTTCTGATTGCCTAAAGATCACAGAGTAAAATTCAAATTTAGAATGAGTGAAAAAATGAATGACAGACACGAAGAATTTTTTTCCTTAATTATACTGTCTGACTTGATCAACTAGGGATAATATGAGGTCTGCATAATAAAATTCTAAGTTTCAAAGTTTAATTTTTTTAATTCATGTGGAAACAGATTTGGGAGGCATAAAAAAGACATAAAACGAAAACCAAAGAATTTAATCAAAATTAAAATAGCTGCACAAATGAAATTCATTGCATGCTAGTTTCTATGTCAGGCATCCTTTTAGTGGAGCATATGTTATTATCTCATTCAGAATATGTCAACAGTGTTATCATTCATGAAGTGGTTATAAGAAATAAAATGAGATAAATAAATACTATTCTGTTTGTGCCAGCTGTATCTCAGAACAAAAGAACATTAAATTCAAAACAGATTTGAATACCATCATGGTAAAGTGCAAGGGAAAATAAATACATCAGTAATTTACAAGTTTTATATTATATAAGGAATGGTTGAAGATTTAGGAATCATAGCACACAGTGTTTGTGAAGGGTCTATGTATGAACATAAACCTGATCTTTTAAAAGTTCGTAATGTAAAATTATTCATAAAATAGAAAGCATTGCTGTTTTAAAAAATTCTAGATGCTAAATGGAAGGATGATCCAAGTGAAACAATAGCAACCAAACCAGCTAACAGTAAACAACTTGGAGGAGCAAATCAAAGTTGGACCACTCCATCCAGGCTGCACAATGAGACTCCCTTCGATTAGCTTCTGTAGATTGTCTCATCTCAGACAATTAGAGCTAGTTGCACAAAAATTGTCTCATTCAAAACATGTTTTGAGAGGGTTTACAAGATCCCAGTGGAGCTACCAAACTTCCTTTGTTTTCCTAATTGAAAACTTAGAAGGTAATAACCTCCTCTCAATCCATAGAAAGCCGGAAACCCTAGGATACAAAGCAGTTTCCAAAGAAATTTAAAATAAAATCATGTATCATTAAAAATTGAACAAAACAAACCAAGCATGTCTCCCAAACAAAGTGAAAACATTCCTTTGAAACAAACAGTAAGTCACCACTGTTCATTGCAGAGTGGCATGTCAGTTACAGAGTGGCAGAATGAATGTGCCAGTTGCCAAATTGAACTAATTCATGTTCTGAATTAAAATAAAACACCCTCATTTCTGTGGGCCACTTCAATTCAGCACTGTTCCTAAGGTTTGCTGTGATCTGTCTTGGGAGAAATATAGGCATTGAGCAGCTGCTTTGGCTCATGCTGCACTCCTCCCAGGCACCATTCCACTCAGGATTCCTTTACTGAATCTAGGGTTCCATCGCAAAGGGACCTACACGGTCACACATGTGCCAAAACCTCCAAAAGGTAAGGAGGAAAACTGCAAAATTCCTATAAATGATGAAATGTGTTGACTACTAAAGTACCCTTTAGATGAACAGAAGAAATTTCATCTCAAGATCCATTTGCCAGTCTTTAGCTATTATAATCCCAGCAGGGGATTAGATTCAATAATCTGGAAAGGGGGAAGTATATTTTTACCTTTAGCTGTTGGAATGATATTTCCAGAGAAATACAAACTCTTATAAAACTGTTCATTGCTTGTGTAACAATTGATCTTGCAATGCTCTGTGTAAGATACTGGGTGAGTGAGAGCTTGTAAGTGGGAATGAAGTTGAAGTATACAGAGTTCATTCCTCAAGGAACTCCTTGTATTTGAGAAGAGTTACGGCAAGCACATAAATAACCACAGGAAAATTCAGAGTGCTGTGATAATATTTTTAAATTCAACAGCCAAATAAAATATGTATAATGCATTAATTATGCAATAACTTATTTAAGTGCAGTGATTCTGAGATGCATCCATAAACTTGTATATTTTACACTCAATGAGCTGAGACTATTTAGTAACATAATAAAAAAATTTAAAAACACAGCACTCACATATCCTAACTGTCTTTAAAGTTTTATACCTGGCATAGAGCAGCCCATTGATAAAAGTGTGTTTTATGAATGTATAATTAACTTGTTTATATTTTATATACCTATATGCATGAGTATACATACAGATATGTGCCTATAATACTTACTGGTATAATTTAAATGAAGCCTGGAGCCTTGAAAAAAGTCTTTCCCTGTGTTAGCTTGAAATATTTCACATAAATTTCCAGGAGAAGATTCATTGATACAATCCTACACTCTAACTACAAAGCCAAAATATATTTGAAAGATCTCTGAGGAGAAACTGACCTTAGGGATGTGCTCTGTTGAAGATATCAGCTACAAGTGAAGGATTTGGATCTAAAGCTGTCAGTTTTATTCAGTCTGAATGTAAAATAAAAAAGATACATTATTTTGAAAACCTACATATGTATTTGATAAGAAAGAATACAGATTAGAAATGCTACCTGTTAATGCTTAACAGATTTTTTAATTCAGTAAGAACAGATAAAGTTAACCTCACTTTGCTTTTTCAACTGTATAATCACTAATTTTAATTGATTCCAGTTATTACTAGCAACCAATATCCTTTTCTGTCCTTTTCTATTCTTAGTACCATTATCCAAATTCAAGACTTTCTTGCCTGGACTACTCGAGTCCTTTCCATTGTGTCTGGTGAGGATACTCCTGTTAAGTGTTTACTTGAATTTCTTCAGTGCTTCCCAGTTCTTGTTAACATTGCTTATCATGCCATACAAAGCCCTTAATTGTCTGACTCAGATCTATCTTTTACCATGTTTTCTTCTGGGATTCTCACTCCTTCCTTCACCCCTGCTTTACCCAAATGTCTCTGTACTTAAGCATTATTAAACTCTTAGAGGTAAAACCTAAAGCTCTTATAGCCAGAGAGAATAATGATAGACATAGTAATGACCATGACATATGCCAATGATGTGATTCCTATTTCCCGTTAATATAATTCCATGCATTGAAAAGGTGGTGCTTAATATATGATTAGGGGTCTGGAGACATGGCTCAATGTTTAAGTGTATGTACTGCTCTAGCAGATGACCCAAGATCAGTTTCATGTACTCATGCCAGGTAGCTTACAAACACCTGCAACTTCATTCCCTGAATGATGAGATACTTGTGGGCTCTGTTCTCACATGCGCATATCCATACATAAAACACAAACATCCACATAATTAAATATAAAAATTTTAAAGATATGATGAAATTAAAGTTTTTGGATGAGAGTAGTCTTTATTAACCTGGTGGATCCATTATAATCACAGGATGGCAAGAGTCAGAGAAGACTGGGATAGTGGAAGCAGAGTCAGAGAGAGGATAAAGACTGTATTTCATAAAGAATGTCATGGAACTGGTTCTCAGTAGCTGGAAATGATGGAGAAATAGATATTCTTTCCAGGTAATCCTGAATGACTATGACCATGCTGACACCTGAATTTTAAGAATTTTGACCTCCACAAGTGGAAAACAGTAATTGTGTGTTGCTTTAAGCCACTACATTTGTGACAATTTGCACAGCAATAGAAAATTACATCTGTGAATCCAATATTACTTATTCTTTGTAAGATCTTCGATAGCAGAGATTGTGTATCTTCATATTTATAATCCTTGGAGAATTTAGTACAGTTGCTTATTTACAGTTGTTTTGTACAAAGAATTTTCTGAACATAAAAAGAGACCAGAAGTGACTCATGAATAGGAAACAATAATGTCTATAGCATCACTGGTTCCAAAGTTATGATAGGAAGAAGAGTTTTTGGGGTTTTTTTAATGTGAAAAGTGTGTTGTTACAAAAATAAGTTTTCCATATGCTTAGAATCAAAACAATCACTACAGTGATGGGAAAATCATATCAATAACTTTTATAATATGACTCATGAGTATGGTAGAGTAAGAATGAAGTGATTAAACAAAAGAGTGAGTGAAGAAGGAGAAAGCGAAGGAGAAGGACAAGAAGAGGAAGAGGAAGAAAAAGGAGAAGGAGAAAATGAAACCCTAATCTTATAATATATCCAGGGATAGTTGATGTCAGTTAATGTTGTCAAGCACTTAATATTTTGTCTTCAGTAAACACTCATGCTTGTGTACAAAATCAAATGGGTTGTTTTTCCTTTCATTTGAAAATTCCCTCAACACATGAAACTTTAAATGGTTTAAAAACAAACATATTCCTACTCATTATATGTGTTCAATATTGGGAAACAGAAGCCTTTTAAGTTTAGAAATTTTGTTATTCTGTTTGTTTATAGATCCGTATGTGCATATATTTGTTTGTGTACATTATGTGCCATTTAACTAAAAGAATATTTACAACTACTTCCTCCCCTTCCCACCTCTGGCAAGGTAGTCCAGGCTAGACTCAAAATCACAGTGTAGGCAACAGTGGCCTCCACCTTGAAGCAGTCCTCTGGACTTAGCCTCTGGTGTGTTGACATTAAAAGTGTCTTCCACTACACCTGACTAGAAGTTTTTTATTTAAAATATCTCTATCCAAGAATTTCTCTTTAGTATTCCTTTGTGAGTTTATGAAGATAACAATATTCAACAAGGTAATTTGGCTTAATGAATAGAACTTTGCATTTGGCTTTACTGTTCTCAGATGGTCTCATGTCTTATTGCAAACACAGTCTAGTGAAAAGCAGGGAAATATAAGTCAGGAATTGCAGAATTATCCAGAAAATTTTTTCATTTTTATCAATCTACCAATATTTCTTAGTTATATTATCAATAAAAAATTACTTAATGTTCATCTAATTGTCATACTTGAACTATTGCTATTAAAGTTACAATTTGTGCGTTTTACGAGCCTGTAATTCTAGCTCAGAAGCAGGAGGAAGAGCAACTTTCAAGGCAGTTTAGGCTACATAGGTCAGAAACTTTGTTGTTTTAAAAAGAATCATAAAATAAAAATATGAAATGGCAAGCTTTGAAGAGAAGAGACACTTTATACTCTATAACACAAATGTACTTGACCATAATTTTACTTCTGATGGGAGAGGGATACAAATTAGTGTACCTTAAGATGTAATTATAACATAATTTCAAAAAAATGACATGAAAATAATGTTATGAAACTGTAGAACTTTGATGTCTCCCTAAAAACTCTTAGTAAAGTTTTCATAAACTACAACATGAAACATGTAGTAAAAAACTAATGAAACTGGAGAAAATGAATGTAAGATATTAGCATCAAATCAATTTCTGAGCAATAATTTGTTGAAAAAGTGCTCCCACATTTATTTGTTTTTTGTATTTTTATGTTTATTGCTGCACTTTATCAGTGTCAAAGAGCCACAAGATGGCATTGGAGAGTCCAATTATTTTATAGCATACATTTAGGAGAAAAACTGGAATAATCTTAGTAGACTTTCTTTCTAACATGAAATACATTCCAAGGGAAAAATAAGGAGTTCATTACTATATGGAAAAATTTTCTTGGCATATATAAATCTAATTTTTCATTACCATCCACACACATAATATTTACATTATACATGGAGCATGAAGTAACTCGAATGTGCATTTGAGATCAAAGTAAATCAATGTAACAAACCTAAATAGAAAATATTGTAATGTGATTACTAAAATACAGATAACAATGAATGTGAAGAACACTTAGAGAAGAGACTCAGTGACGGCCTTTTTTAAAAAATCCATATATATCCCCCAGAGATGTTAAAGCTTGGAAATGTTAACTGTTATCTTTATCTTTAGCAACGCTTCCAATGCACAGGCATCATAAAACATCATAAATCTACTGAAGAAAATTTGTCTTAAATAAGTTTTTTTTTAAGAATTAAAACACAGTTTATTATTGTGAAATGTCAAAGTCACTTTTACCCAGATACATTACAACCTGCAAGGAAATTTTTTGACCCAGGGTCTCACTGGCCTGAAACTCACTATTTATACAAGGTTGTCCTTGAACCCACAGGAATCCGCTTGCTTCTGCCTCCCCAATGCTGAGATTAAAGGCCTGCACCAACAGCATGCTTATCAAGAAAAATGAATTTAGTGTTGCAACATGTGTTTTTAAACACTAACTAACCTAGATGCCCTTCAACTGAAGAATGGATAAACAAAATGTGGTACATATACACAATGGAGTACTACTCAGCAGACAAAAACAATAACATCATGAGATTTGCGGGCAAGTGGATGGAACTAGAAAAACTCATCCTGAGTGAGGTAACCCAAACTCAGAAAGACAAACATGGTATGTACTCACTCATAAGTGGATACTAGATGTAAAACAAAGGATAACCAGACTGCAACTCACAACTCCAGGGAGACTACCTAGTAAAGAGGACCCTAAGAAAGACACGGGGATTGCCCAACGACAGAAAAATAGATGATGAGATCTACTTGAGCAAACTGGGGGGGAGGGTGGTGGTGGGAGGGTAATGGAGGGCAAGGGTCAGGGAAAAGAGAGCTTAGGGGAGAGGGAGGTCCCAGTGGGATCAGGAGCAGTGTGGGAGAACAAGGAAAGAGATACCATGATAAATGAAGACCCCATGGGAATAGGAAGAAGCAGAGTGCTAGAGAGGTCCCCAGAAATCTACAAAGATACGTCCACTGTAGACTACTGAAAATGGTCGAGAGAATACCTGAGCTGACCTGCTCTGGTGATCAGAGGGCCAAACACCCTGGCTGACATGACAGAACTCTCATCCAGTGTCTGATGGAAGCAGATGCAGAGATCCATGGCTGGCCCCAGGTGGAGTTCCAGGAGTCCAATCAGCGAGAGAGAGGAAGGATTGTATGAGCGAGAGATGTTGAGACCATGGCTGGAGGAAGCACAGCGACAAATAGCCAAACTAGTGGAAGCGCATGAACTGTGAACCAATAGCTGAGGAGCCCCCATGGAACTGGATCAGGCCCTCTGGATAAGTGAGATAGCTTGAACTGTTTGGGAGGCCCCCAGGCAGTGGAGCTGGGACCTGTCCTTGTTGCATGGGCTGGCTTTTTGGAGCCTGGGCCCTATGCTGGGACACTTTGCTCAGCCTTGGTGTAGGGAGGAGGGGACTGGACCTACCTCAACTGAATCTACCAGGCTGGGCTGACTCCCCAGGGGAGACCATGCCTTGGAGGAGGTGGGAGTCGGGGGTGGATTGGGGGGGAGGGCTGGGGGGTGTGAGGAGGGAGGACGGGGGAATCTGTGGCTGATATGTGAAATTAAGTTAATATTAAGTTAATTATAAAATAAAAATACTATATATATATACCACTAACCAACATTCATGTTTTTCCTTAACTGAACCTTTGTTCGACACTGATACTTTCTGGTTCATGGTGGTAACACAAACTGTAAAGGAGAAAGTTAAAAGTAACCAAAAATGAATTCAAGTTACTGGTATTAGTCCTAAACCCCGTCTATGTCAGTACTCTCGATCAGTTTGCAAATACATAAAATAGGTTGCAGAACAAAAAGGTCATTTGTATAGCATTGAGTCTATACTGAAAATGTTTATTGGTACTTGTTAAATTAACAAAATAATAAACCATCATTTGTTCTGATAGTGTTAGGACTTAAAATTACTCCTTTATGAATGAGAAACAAAGGATTTGAAAGATTCATGGATTTGTTCTAGTAAACAAGGCTTATTAGCATCTGGGTTGAAATCCCAGTACCTTTGTTTCTGATGCTGTAAATTTCATGATATTCACAGATCAATGGAAACCATTTCTGGAAAAATAAGTGAACACAGGTGTTTTTAGTGATCATTGTAGACAAATACTGGAATGCCAATATCAGCTTTCTGTACAATTAACTGTCAACAGGTTATAGCCAACATGAGGATTAACTATAGAAGTTTCTAATATACTTCTCTTTGTATGAACTAAAGGGATTTCAAGCACAATAGAATTACCCTATTTAGGGTTTATTGTATGTCACTCATACTTAAGTCTGGGTAAAAGACATTTTGACTGGAAAGAACGTATTTTTCAGTAGCATAATTTTCATCAATATGGACAATCAAAAGTTCTACATTTGTTTAACCCAAACAGGAAAAAAAATTTCTAAGTTCTAAATCATTGAATAAACATTTAAGACTAAGTAGCATTTTATATACTGATTTTGAATAACAGTGATATTTACAAATGTACAGGATTTTAAGACTTGCGGGGACATGGGAAGAGTTGAAAAGAGAATAGAGAAGGGGAAATGATGTAAATGCAGTATTCCTTTATGAAATACTCAAAAAAAAACAGTAAATGGAAATAAAATATAAACATTACATCAACTGCTTTCATACTCCTTTTCCTCTCAGCCTCCACCTTCTTCTAAATTTTGATTTAGTGACTGATTTTCACTATCTTACTTAAGTCCAAGATTTAAATCACTCTCTCATTTTGAACATTTCTCTTCTCTTGGTTTCCAGAAAAGTCCTAATTCTCCTTTTTCCCATTTCAATTTTTTTTTTTCTTCATTACTTTGTGTGACAGGCTGCTCTTTGTCTTACAGCCTCTTCAAGGTAGGTTGATCCTTTTCATTTCCTTTCTGTTTTCTCTAGATGGTCTTATTCCATCACAATGCACTCAATTTGTAGATAAAACAAAATCTATACCCATTGCCTTGACTTTTATAATCTAAAGAAAGGTACTCCCCTCTGAAAGGCATGGCCACTTATAACTGAAAAGATGTCCTTGAGTCAGTAGGCCATTTGCAATAAAGAATTTCAAATAATCATTAGGAATTATCAAAAGTGGATACTAAAACAATTTACATCAGAAAAATCGGGAAAAGGCCATGTAAAGGTACAGTGAAATCCACAAACCAAGGTTCAACTGAAACCTCCAGAATCTAGGAAATCCAATGAAGGATTCTCCCATGAAGTCTCCAGGTCTTTAGGAGCATGGCTCTTGATTTCAAAAGTCTCATCTCCCAAACTGTGAGACAATTGGTTCCTATTGTTTTAAGTAACCCCCTTTGTCATATTTGTCACAGCAGCCACAGAAACTCTAGGTCAAAAATTCATCAGTTCAATATCCCCGCTACCACGGCTCATACTGCCACCACTAAACATTCCATCTCCTACTCTGAATAAACTGTTCTCCTTCCCTCTGTAACTGGCAAGACCATCAATACATCTTCTCAAATTAGTTCGTAATCCATCCCAAAGACCCACCTGATACTATTAATTCTCCTTCAGAATCATATTTCATTATTCTTTTTTATTTCTTTTCAGGCTCTCAACAAATCTCAGTATGATTTTCATCGAGTTCTTCACTGGTCACTCATAAATCCCATCTGTCTTTCTCACAGGGAGGATTAGCTGTCTAGAACTATATTCTACTCTGTTGTGTCTTCCTTTCTGTGTAAAGGGAGATTTCCTGTTGGAATCACACAGATGTGTGCAGCCACATTACATAGACAACAGGTAGCTTCATCTTAATCAGACACAGAAAACTGCACAGTATGTAGGTCTTCTTAATCATAGGCATTACATTTCTTCTGGAGTGGATTTAAAGTAATTAAACACTAAACTAAAACTTTACCCTACAAGATAAAAATACAAAATCCTTTTTGGAACATGGAATACCTTAACATTCTATGCCCATTGTATTTTTGTAAAAGTCTTCTTATTGTTCCCTTTAAATAAGTACTCATTCAAGTTTCTCTGCTTCTGAGACCTCTAACATGATTGAATCACAATCCTCCCATTACAGAATGATTTTCTTTGTCACTTTCTTTCCAACCTCCTACATCTAACTGATCATCAAGCTCAATGGATTCTAACTTTAAAAAATTGCTCTGTCTTCTGTCTTCCCTATTCTCACTGCTGTTACTTTGATTCAGAAAGACATTTTTGTGTCCATTTCTCTTTTATCCCCGTTAAAAAGGACAGATACTTTTTTTTCAAGCTAAAACAACTAACAATGTTTGTTCCTAAAAGCATTTTGTGGAGTGAGGATGTAACTTAAGTATGTCCATATTTTAAAGCATCATTAGTATCTGGTTGCTGTTTTTCTCCTTCACAGTCCCTCTTTCTTCTCTTTCCTCTGACCTTCATTTCCTGCTCCTTCTCATTCTACGTGTCTCTGCAGGGACCTCAGGGACATTCTGGCCCATTTAGCAAAACTATGCAACTTATTTGTTCCTATTTCTCGTATTTCTGTCTGGTCTCTGAATGACCATTCTTTCTGTAGTCTCCAATCAAGTTCAGTAAGATAGATATCTGAATTAGTAAATCACAAGTTGGGGTAAGCAAAATAATGTTGGGTGGAAATATGCTTCCATTCTTATCCCTAAAACCTGTGACTATGATATTATATTACCTAGAAAAGGGGACTTAGCAAATTTGATTAAATTAACGACTTAATTACTAGGGGGATCATCCCGGATTATCTCAGAATACCCATAATAATCCAAAGTGCTTATACCAGGGAACAAGGCAAGAGAGTCAGAGGCAGAGAACGAGATGTGACAATGGAAGCACATTGAGAATGATGTGCAATCACAAAACAAAAGGCCAAGGAAAAGAAAAGATGGAGTCTTGTCTATAATCTCCTAAATTCCACCTGATTTGAACAGTTAGCTTCAATAAATATAAGATTAAAAACTTAAGCATCATAACTGTGCTAATGTGTTAAAGAAGCATCGATCATATACTGATTAGGGGTACTATCACAATCCTCCACCTTAGCATTAAATATATAGGACAATATTTTCTTTTTCTTTTTGCTCTCATCATGTAGTGCCATTCTGCTTCATTTATTAACTTGAAATACATCCCCCGAGAGTCATCTTGAAAGTGGTAAACATGTTGTCTTTTATCTTATTCAGGCAAACTGACCATGAACAGGCATAATTCTCCATGATTGGCCTTAATTGATAACAAGTTTATAAAATTGCATTGGTGGAGAAAATTAAGTTGGCAGTGAAATTCAAAGGTATACCACAGATGATTGTTACAAAAAGAAACTGAATGGGTTTCTGGTTAGGTACTGGGTTCTGAATTTGTCAGACTTATTATAATTGAAGGCATTATCTCAAATACAATGGAGCTTATGATATTTCTCATTTGAAGCTTGATTTTTTAAAGTACAAAAGTATAAGAAAATTTTTCCAATAAATAAATATTCTGCATTTTTAACTTTAAAAAGTAAGGAAAAGCTCAGAAGTTTGGTTTTACAAACTATCCCAAAGGGATAAAGAGAAATTCCTCATACTTTTTGACGTATTTGACAAACAGAGAAGAAACACATGGTAATATAACAAAAGGCAGATGCTCAGGGACTAAGTTGTCTCTTAATCATGTAGAATTAAGTTCATTGACTCCCAGGAATGCCCAAGAGAACATACATAAATCACATTGGCATGAGGTATAAATAGTCCACATGGATTTTTCTTTTCTACACAGTTAAATTTCACCTGTTTAGTAGTGTAATGTGTATTACTTAAAGAAATGAAGATTCACATAAAAACAAAACTTAGAACCTAAACTGTGTCTTTGGATATTTTTCTACTGTTTACTTTTAGAAATTATTGGGGCCCAAACTCTGTAGTTTTAATAAACCTCTTGAGGCTTGTCTTCCTCTTGCTGTCAGTAAGAATCTCTTCTAAATCATTTCACACAAACAGGTGTCTCTTGGCAGGTCTTAGAATAAAGAGAAGATCAACTCCCTGCAGCAATACTCTTACTGTGTAACAGCTTACTGCTCTAGGGAATTTTTATGTATCATTAATCTTCTCTAGAATAATATGAACTTCATGATTTATGTAACATGGCCACTTATTCCTCTCTGTATGCTCTAATAACTATGAGAACTTTTTTCTAAGCTCGACTTTTCATGTGTCTGTCATTAAGAGTTATACTCTACAAGATGGCAATTTCTGATCAATATGATCAAAAGCAAACTCTAGGCATGATGATACTGTTGCCACTTTAAAACAGCATTAAGTCCAGCAAAATCCCATTACAGAAATATCTGAAGAGTCACTTCTTTCTAACAGACTGTGGACTATATTCCAAAACTTCAAAAACACTTATGGTTTGTAAAAGTTCCTTGTCTTCATTTAAACACCCAACATAACATGTTCTAGGTGTTGCTTATCCTGAGTTGTTTTTTCTCCTTCACTAGTCTCAAACAATACATTATAATGATCTCTTTGTAAGAAACAGAAACAGGCTTGCTCTTTTCTTTTCTTTCTTTCTTTCTTTCTTTCTTTCTTTCTTTCTTTCTTTCTTTACGTCTGTCTGTCTGTCTTTCTTGGCCGGGTTCTGTGTATAGACCCCATAGGCCTGGAACTCACTATGCAGATCAGGCTTGTGCTGGGATTAAAAGTGTCTAGAACCACACTCAGCTACAGTTTTTCTTAAATGCCTCTCTTTTGTTTTCCTATTATCTTTGTAATACTGTGCTGGTCCTGTATCATTTTCATTGACTACTAAAACCACTTGTCACTTACTAATTCACTTAATCATTCACTTATTAAGATATTTCAATGGCTAGGGGGTTTCAAAAATATAAAAGTATAGAAAGATAGGTGGACAAGAAAGGAAGGGTGGATCTTGGAAGAGTTGTGTAACAAGTGAATATGACAAAAATACATCATATGAAATTCTCCAAGAACTAATAAAACTAATAACAAAATACGGCTGACTGGAAAAACAAAGCAAAAAGGTATATCAGTGAACCATGGCAGATGTGTTATTGCTGTTTTATATATTAGAAAAGAACATACTGGGCTTTATCTTTCTGAACAAAATAATTCTAATATTCTTAAGGTTAGAAAGTACTTGTATGTGTTGGTGTACACCTGTAATCTTAGCACTATTCAGGATCACAAATTTTAATGATGAAGATGTGCGATGTGTTTCTGTGATAGACCACTTGCCTAGCATGCACAAGACTGATTAAATCAGCTCTACAAAGAAGCAGTAACAATATCAACCTGAGTTATTTTTACTGACAAACTACCCTAGAATAAAACAAAGAAGGGCAAGAGGCATGGAGCTAAAGAAGATGGGACATGGAAATGAGGGGACAGGATCCTAGGAAGAGATAGAAGAGTAGAAGAGAAGGTTAAAATAGGGAAGTGAAGAATAGAGGAGAAGAGGAAATGTGGTGATTGAAGTAGAAAAAGGCAAGGGAAAGTCAAACAGGAACATTAAGCTACACTGTATAATTTGGTTTGGACACAAAGAATCTTAAAGCAAACATTTGCTTTATAAGCTTTTGTAAAAAATTCAACAATTGACAGTAACTCAGACGCTCACTTACTAAATTGTTGTGCCATTTCACACATTGACCTGTAGTAGTAGTCTGTCCCTTAAAGTATTGCCTAGATTTTGACATGGAAAATTGCTTCAGAAAAACAATCTATTGTATAGTAACAGCTGAATATTTGCTCCCAGAAAAATTCTTGATTCTCCACATATGCACAACCTTCAACCATTACTTCAGAGACCAGATTGAATCCTTAGTTATCATAGCATACACGTATCAGAAATGATGACTTAAAATGAAACATAAATTTGTATTTTGAATATTTCAATTCAGGAAGCTATAAGACTTATCAGTTTTAATTTGTTCCTTAAATGAATAGCAATAGGGGTATAAGCCAAGGTGATAAAAATAATGCATCTCTGTTTCTCTAAGAGCTCCTATTGCTTTTCAATTAGTTTTGCTAATGAGAAATAAATATTTCATCCTAAATTTTTATGGAATGACCATACATGTTAGTCTGAAGTAAACACTACACACAATTACCATGCCATAAAACTCAACATTACATTGTGTATTTTAGTCCTGTTTTGTATGTTGTTAATTATCAAAGTATTTACTTCTTTTTCTTGTGCTCACAGTGAATTAAAAATAATATTCTAGTATAACACACTTGAAAAGCATTGGATCTTGAATTTTGTTTATTGAACCTTGTAAAGATTCATGAAATCAAAACAAAAGTAAATAATAAGAATAATAGAAATAAATAGTCATCTTAATTAATATGCAAGATCAAACATCAAAAGTTGATTCTGATTCTTGGGCCTTGGTGCCACTGGTTTTGTCAGCTGGGATGGGTGTGAAGATTGAACCATTTGTCTTTTAAGGTGAAGATGCTAAGGGCACTCCTCTTCTTGATCTATGGAGATTGGTAATGATTCTATTCAGTAAGCTACATATATATATATATATACATATATATATATATATATATATATATATATATATATATATATTTCTCTCAAAGAGGGCAGCCATGGTAACAAACATAGTTAAAATGAGTTGGTGCTAGGTAAGTTTATGAAAAAAATTGAATCTCAAGTTTTATACTTATTACTCAAAAACCACCTGAACAGACTAACATTCAAATGAATCTTAACACAACACACATTGGGAGGAAGCAGTCACAACATAAATTATAGATGAGAATTAGCAAGGCAAATGTTTCACTTACCTTCTTTGTTGTTTTGTATAATTATATAAAGATACATTTGGTTTGAGAGGTGAGAAGTAGGTATGTGACAATTGTATTAATAAACTGAAGAGTGTGAAATATTAGAATTCCAGCCTAATTTAGGATATCATCTTAATAATAGTCTCCTATTTTAGATTCATGTCATTAAAATGAAGTTCACACTTGAAACAAGTCATTGAGATTTCTCTGTGTCTAGAGCAAGAGATATGAATTGTCTAGTTGTCCCACATTTCTAGTTCTGCTCCATATTTCTCAAACATAGATTAAAAAACAAAGAAATTCTTGCTGGTAAGCAGAACTTATATAGAATAGACCTGTCACCACTACTTTCTGATGAGAAAAGGTCACATTTGCATTTCAATAAATCACACAACTGACATATGCGGAAAGAACTGAAAAAAGCATATTTTATGTAATGAGCTATAATAACAGGGAAAATGAAGCTTTTAAGATTTAATCAACAATCAATCTCAGCTTATTATTTTCTTGCATTTAAACATGACCACAAAAAATAGATAAAATAAAGTACAAAAATACAAACACTATTTTTCTACATTTCCCACAACCACAGCAATGACATTGAAAAGTAGCATCATCAAAATGTTCTAGGGTCACTAATAGGCTCAGTAAAACAACCTTGCACTGAACCCACACACAAATCCTTTCCCAATTGCTCCCCAAACGTTATCTGCAGAAGGGGTCTTGAAAGCAGAAATGCTGTTCACTTCCTCTACATGGGGCAGTTTCCACTTTCTCATCAACATGAGGCAGATGCTATACTATCCAAATCATGGTGGCACAACACTGCAACCTTTTGAGACTCACCTCAATCTTTGTTTTTGTCTCTTGAGACCTCAGAGAGAACACACTGTAGTTGGAGCATTTCAACTCAATTCCTCTATTCTTCCTTTATGCCTAAAAGCTATTCCTTCAAAACTAAAATAATCCCATGTGAAGTTGGAAAATGGCAATGATTAATCATACCAATAGCTTACTAGACAGAACTTCACCTCAATATGTATTCAGTTGGGCGTTATATGATTCCTTTACTCCAACTATGAAGAGACAACTGGACACTAATGGTGCCTAATAACAGGTAAACAGTCTGGGTTTCAACAATAATTGAGTCACCATCACGTTTCATTGCCATTATACTCTTTTTCTTGCAAAAAACTTTAGGGTAAATGCCACATCATTTTCTTAAATGACACTATTTTTACTTTAAATCCTTCTTAGTAATTCAGCAAAACAGCTGAAGTACAGGCCTTAAAAGAATTCACTATCGACATAGCTAATAAGGAAATAATAGTATTAAGAAGTAAGGTGAAATAATCCACAGTAATATTCCATAAAACAATGATACTCTGTAAGAGAACATAAAAATATCACCATTGTTTAATGGAATGTTTAATGGAATCTAAATGCAAACTTTTGTTATAGAACCTATTCAAGTTTCAAATTCATGGTAACATACAAGATAAGCCACATTAATTTTCATATACTAGCACTTTTACAATTGCCTATTAATACTCTTCACTCTTTCCCTGTATACCAATGATATCTACATAAAATGGATTCCTAATGCTTCTCAACCTCTCACAAATAACACATGTATACAGGTTGCAGTCACTTTCAATGATAAAAATAGTGAAAACTAAAAGATGCACTTCTTACCAGAACCTCTTTTGGTCACAACCTTCAGACTCTGAGTGAAAGTAGCATATAAGAGAATCAAGTGCGGAATCGGAGCTTTCATCTTCCAGCTCTTAAAGGCCGTTCCTTAAAGGAAAGATAAGAAGGAAAACATAATTTAAAAGATTTAGTAATACAATATAAGAATTTTGTGTACATCTGTTTCTGGATAGTTCGAATTGTGCCAAATATTTTTGACTAACCTTGAACTCATGACACCCTCCAGCTTTAGCCTCCCTAGTGGTGGGGTTTCAGGTATGAACTATTGTATCTGGCTCTTATGCACCTTTTTGTCGTATATATTTGAGGCAATGAATTACTCATAAGGAAAGAATGCCATAAACAGGATCTGCATTACATTTTTTAACAAATTTTACTTTGAAAGTTAAATCAAAATCAGTAATGCCCAAATTATGTTTCCATAAGCTTCTCATGATGATTTCAGATCATATATTCACTCAAGGTTTAGAGTTATCTAAATGTGGAGACCCTACTTTGCTTTAAATATCGAAAACAATCTATTCATTTTGCTAGCAATTTATTTAATACACATTACTGAAATCAACATTTTAAAATATCTGCTGCTGCAACACACTGTGGTCTATTCAGTGATTTTCTTTACAAACAAAATTGTATCAATTGTATATCTCTAAAGATCTGTGATATTATAACCATCTTCCAAAAACCTGAAAAACATACTTCAGGAAAAAAAATGTAAGGCATTTGCCTATATTGATTGATAGAAAGTACAGTATCAATAAAAGATACAAAGACAATGTTATCTACTATAAAGGTTTGTTCAGGTTACTAAAACATTAGCATACTGTTTGAATTTACAAAAGGCAAAATATTTCCTTTTAAATTAACTGAATATACATTTACTTCCCCCAAGATGTCATCCCTTTTCCAATTTTACAAATAGAAATTTGACAGATTGTGTATACTTATGGTATATAATATGGTACTTTGATACGCACATAAATTATGAAATGGTTATCACTATCAAGTAAGTTAACACATCTATCACCTGATATAGTTGCCTTTTAAAGCTGTACATCAGATACCTAAATTTTTTCCATTTACAGGGGCAAGTTTGTGCTCTTGGACCAACATCTGTTCATTCTCCTAGAAGTCTTTGGAACACACCAATTTACTGTTCATTTTCTTTTTATTACAAGATGAAAACAGTAGAGTTGAGCACTTCAGGACTGAATTTGAAAAGTAGCAAGTCAGAACACAGTTCAAATATATTGTAGGCCCATGACAGCACAAATTTCTTTGCAAGACATTTGAAGACTGCTCACAGCCAGCTGTCTATCACTATGGGTTTATTAAATATGAGAGCTGAAACTGCAGTTTGACAGTCACATTTTTTGCTCTCTCACAGCCTCAAATATCTGAATATTTTTTAAATAATTAATTCAATTACATTAACAAAAGTCTATTAAAATATACTCCACCTTATAAATCAAAATCAAAATCCATTCCCTTGGTGCAACATAGTCATTATATCAGAAAACTAAAATATAGCATCAAGGATAAGCTATTCTAACACTTCCATGCATTTACATGACGATGGCATTTTTTAAGCAAAGACCTAGAGTTCATGTAAAGATATAAATGTAGCTCTTCCAAAGAGCCAATTCATGAGGCATATCCAAGTAAATGCCACATTTCATTGCAAGACTAAGTCATGCATTCTTAGAACCCAAGTCCCATTTCCCAGCCATCACACTAACTAGAGCGGCAGGAAATCTTAAAAGTTGGTGTCTTCAGCCTTCAGGTTAGCAGCAAGAATCAGTACCTTTCTCAATGTGAGTTTAATGTGTGCTGCCCAAGAAACTCCAGGATCCAACTGTAAACTGCAAGCCCTCTCAGTTTAAATATCATGTTACTTTATTCTTGTTAAAATACTATTTTCTTACCCATTTCATTTCTATGAGACACATAGCCTAGTTTGTAATTCTATTTCTTAAATTCAAATTGGTTTAGAAAGCATCAATTTTGTAAAATCAAGATCCTTAATTGCATCTCTTTAAACTGTGTATAAGGAAAAAAAGATTTATATGCATTTCATAGGCTTAATGTCTTAGTCAATCTATAATAATCTTTACAAATGTCTTTGAGAAATTTTATTGTATCTTAAACTGAAAAGATAGATTAAATATGACCAAGCATAGATATCCATGACTTGCTATGCTGTCAGCAAAATTAAAATTCTTACCCAGAAATAGTAATGAAAGTATAACTAATAGTCTCCTTTATCAGGAAGGAATAAGATCCAAGACCTTCATTTAATGCTTAAAAGCATTAATAGTACAAAGACCTGTGTATACTTTGTTTTCCTGCCATATTTACCCACAATTGATTACAATTTATAAATTAGATGCAGTAGCATGTTGATAAAAATCATAAAATATGCTATGACATGTTTTATATCTTCTCTATCTCAATACTTGGTTGAATTGTACTCACACCTGTTATGATGATTGGATGACACCTTGCCAAATGATGAAATAAAGTGAGTTGAATGCTACAAACATTGTTGCATAGAATTCGGCTACTAAGTAAAGGTTACTTGTTGTAGAATATTATTTTAAGGTGTGTTACTTTTATTTATGTTGCATTTGTTTAACTCTGTGATGCTGTGTTACTATGTCCATCTAAAACACCTGATGGTCTAATAAAGAGCTGAACAGCCAATAGGGAGGCAGGAGAGAGAAATAGGTGGGGCTGGCAGGCAGAGAGGATGAATAGGAGAAATCTGGGGGAAAAATGAGTCAGAGAAAGAGGAGGAATCCAGGCATCAGCCACCCAGCTACACAACCAGCCACGGAGTAAGAGTAAGATACACAGAAGTAAGAAAAGGGGAAAGCCCAGAGGCAAAAGGTAGCTGGGATAATTTAAGAAAAGCTGGCTAGCAACAAGCCAAGCTAACACTGGGCATTCATAAGTAAGAAAAAGCCTCTGTGTATTCATATGGGAGCTGGGTGGTGGGCCCCCCAAAAGAGTAAAAAACAATGACAATTACTTGCTTTCAAGTAGTGTGATTCCATCACAATCTAACTAATGAGAATGATGACTATAAAATAGCTAAAAAGTGAGTGGCATATACAACATAAATAGAATGAACAGAGGGATTATTCACATTTCAGGCGAGGCAGAACATGACAGCATGAAATTTCATCAACCACTCAGAATAGGATGCAATTTGGAATTTGTAAATTGTTGATTTATGGGATTTAATAGTTTATAGTTTTGGAGCGCAGATGACTGTGGTATTATAACTATAAAAACTGAAAACATGAAAATGATGTTACTATATGAACATTTACTGAGATACTTATTTTTTCTTATTGTTATACTGAAGCTCAGATTTTGAGTGTTCTAGTTTCCTTTTTGTTACTATGATTTAAAAAAAGAGACTAGAAACAATGAGAGGATGAAAGGGTTTAACTTTGTTTATATTTGCAAGTCACACTCCATCACTGAGGGAAGACAAGGTAGGAACCAAAGGCAGAAATCTGAAAGCAGAAATCATAGAGGAATGCTGTTCATGGGCTCACTCAAAAGTTCATGCTTAGCATATGATCTCCTGACCAAGGAATAGTGTTGGGCACAGGCTGTTGTGTCTCTTACATCAATTACTAATAAAGACAA
>CABHPP010111399.1:0-29918 GCA_902168425.1 Peromyscus attwateri | reverse complement strand
TGTAAAGAAATATTCATCTGGATTTTAGCACTATAAAGTAGTACAAAATGATCCTTTTTCTCATTTAGAGTCAGGGAAAGAAAAAGCTTACTTTTACTAGCTGTTTTAGAAGCTGGTTACACACCATATTGCCCCTTACCCTCTAAGGGAAGATACTTGTGCTTGTTGAGACAGTACCTTACTCTGTTTCTCACACTGGCCTGAAACCTGCTCTCTGGGCCAGCTTTCCCATCTCAGCCTCCTAGTTCTGGGGTGATAGGCAGACATCTAGCTGGGAACAGTTTGTTGTTGTTGTGAGACTTGAACAATTAGTAAGGCTAGGAACTGCCTTTCACTTGGGTTTCGTGACTGTGTCAGCATTCAGAGCACTTGTGTGGGATTGCAATGTCTTAACTAAGTGTTTCTCGTGTGTGCACTCACCCTCTCAGGAGGTTGCTGTGGGCCAGCGGCCTCCTGCAGTCTCGGTGCTTACTGTGTTTCAGTGTGGAGGACATCCACTTCCTGGTGCTACAGAACCTGATCCAGAGCACACTGTCCCTCTCTAACAGCCAGTCCAACTCTTGCCAGTCCTTCCAGGTGGGTGCTGGCCTCCTCAGCACAACAGGGCCCTTAGGGCCTTAGGGCCCCAGAGCTATGTGGATGCTTACTCTGCCCTTCTCAGCTGTGGGTCTCGGGGACCTTGAGTGCCTTTCATTCTTGTTAGAGTTTTGACTTGTGTATTTATTGCTGCTATAATCAAACCTAAGCCTTCCTACATGCTGTACAAGCACTCTAGCATGCCAACTCCAAGCTACTGAGGGCTGGACCCAGTAAGCCTGGGCATCCCTGTCTCTGGTTCTGACCCAGGCGCTGAGCCACTGTCTACTCTTTTCCTGTTGCTATGATGAAGTATTCTAAGTATTCTAATAAGCAACTCAAGAGAAGTCAAGGAAGCAAGAGCTTGAGGCACATTGCATCTACAGTCAAAAAACAGGAATGAGTGCTTGCTGAGTTTGCAGCTCAGGTACTTTTCAGCATGCATCACAGCCAGGGAATGGTGCCTCCCATAGTGGGCAGTCTTCCCACCTCAATTATTGTAATCAATATAATCCCTCATGGGCATACCTGGAGGTCTACCAGGTGATTCTAGATTCCATAAAGTTGATGACACTAGCCATCACAGCCCCCCTTTGTGCTAGTGAGTGTCTTGCTGGGGCTGCAGACACCTCCTCCTAAGGCCTGTGCCATAGGGCTCCAGTGGAACTGCTGAAGAAAGATGTTTAGTTTTTGTTTTTGTTGTTTCTTACTATTTTTTAAGATTTACTTATTTTTATTTTTGTGTATGGGTGTTTTAGCATGTCTATCTGTGAACCACATGGAGTGTGTTGCCCACAGAGGCCAAAAGAGTGAGTCTTGTCCCCTGGAATTGGATTTGCAGAGTTATTAGCTGTCATGTGGGTGCTGGGAATTGAACCTGGGTCCTCTGGAAAAGCAGCCAATGCTCTTAACCTATGTCATCTCTCTGGCCTGTTTTTTTGAGATGGTCTCACTATGTAGCCCTTGCTAGTCCAGAACTCACTGTGTAGATAGGCCAGCCTTGAATTCACAAAGGTCTGTCTCTCAAGTGCTAGGATTAAAAGTATGCACCACCATGCCTGGCAGGAAGATGCTTTTGATATCTTGCCTCAGAGCACTACCTTGGCCCTGGACATTGAGCAGCAATGGACATGCCTCCGCAAATCCCTGAGTGTCATTAGACCTCTCCAGCTCTAAGTCACCTGGTACAGTTTCTTCCCACAAGGACACCTAGGACCCCGTATCTGAGAGTGCCAGCACTCACTCACTTGTTTCCTGGCGGCACTTAACTCTCTTTGGCCTTCTGCATGGTTCCAAGTGAGAACCTGGTTATTGGTAACACCTGTCCCTTGGCCTCATGGGCATTCTGCAGCTGGAGAACATGAAGCCCTGTGTAAGCCTGAAGTACAGTAGAGTATACAGCGAGGTAGAAGTCCCAAGATCTCAGCCATGGCCATACCAGTTCTTCGCTGGCTCATGCTTGTTTAAAAAGAAAGCCAAAGATGTCTCATGCTCAGCAGGAAGCCCAGGCCTGTGAGCCCTCAGCATACTGCTTGCTTCCTCAGCCCCAGAGAAGAAAGTAAACAGCCACCAGCTGCTCTTCCACTTCCACTTCCATCTCTAGGGACATCTGGGCTCAGATGGAAAGTGTCTAAGAAAGACCACCTAACCACCCATCCGCCAGAGCAGGCAGGGTGCTTCTGTGGCTCTCAGGAGCTAGCACTGAGGACTTCAGGGCCATCAGTGACGACAGAGGCTCATACAGTACCCCTTAGGTTCCCCTGCAGTCTAGGTTCTCAGAAGACAGAAGGAATGGACAGATACTGCAGGCATGCCAGACAGCTACAAGGATACTTTCCTGTGGCAGCCTAGGCTCTCAGGATCCAGGTCGATGAACCCCACTGTCTTGATCCAGCACACAGCAGCAGGTGTCTGGAGGATGTACCCAGCAAGTTCTCAAGAGCAGAAATCATAGATGGCCAAGCCCCCGTGCTGGCTGCAGCTTCTACTCCACTTCTGTAGGGAGGAAAGGTGAAAACCATTGCAGCCTCGTTCTTTCTGCCCCATACAGTTTCCCCCTGGGGTCGAACTGTGCACACCCAGACCTGTCAGACGGACTGCCTGGAAAAATCAGGGTTGTGTGATACTCAGGTGGTCTCTTCCAAGAGACTGCTCCATGTGCCCCACACCCCAATGACCACCTGGCCCCTCAGCAGTGAAGTTACTTTCCTCTCTTGGTTTCACTCCTGCCTCACAGCAAGGCTTCGGAGTGTCACTTAACTGTCATGCCTCTGTGCGCTGTCACTAGGAAATCCCAGGGTCAGTACTATCCAAGAGCCTGAGAGCCTCTTGGAGACATTCAGGCTGGTCAGCTGAGCCAGGGTTCCTGTGAGTGGCTCCTTGCAGTTTCTATGCTGCAATGGCTGGCTCCCCTTCTGGCCAGGCACCTTACCTGCCATGTGCTATTACAGATCTTCCGTCTCTACCGGGAGTTCCGGGAGCCTGTACTAGTGAGGGCCTTCATGGAATGCCAAAAGAGGAGCCTGGTCAACCGGCGCCGAGTCAGCCATTCCCAGGGTCCCAAGAAGAACCGTGCTGTGCCCTTCGTGCCCATGTCCTACCAGCTCTCCCAATCATACTACAAGTGAGTGTCCTCAAGAGCAGAGGGCTTGGTCCAGGAGGGGTTCTCTTTCTGCCTGTCTCCTATGCAGGAGTGCTGCCATGAAGCAAGTGGAGGAAAGTTAGTTTCGAGTTGTGTAAGCAATCCAGGTAGCAATGCACCTGCCTAATGGGCTAGCCTTATCCCTCCCCCATTCAGCTCAGGGCCTTTTTGCACCACCTGTGCCCTGCAGGGCTGGGCAGGGTGCCCTCAGAACCTCTCTGCACCACCAGCCTCTGATTGCAGGTTGGGGAAGCCCCTCATCCAGGCATGTCATGCCAGCCTCCAGTCAGCGGGGGCCACATTTGGACATTAGATGATTCCACCACTAGTCCTTTTGGCTTCTCCCCCTTCCAGGCCCTTCCTTCTCCCAGGTCCTCACCCTGAGGAGCTTGGGCTCCTTTGCATCTGGGGAGGGTGAAGCAGCAGAAGGCACGGGTGTGGTCGGCAAGTAGGGTACACTTCTTGGGTCCCTGCTCTCTGGGCTTTTGTCAGAGAACTGGCCTCCACGTCTGCAGACAGTGAGATTGGACACACGTGTCCTGTCAACTGTCACAAAAGGAGGTTCCTCCTCCTTGGGTTGCCAGCTGTTGGCATGAGGCGTTGCCAGGCCTTTGGCATAGATGAACTGGCCCCACCTTGGATGTACAAGGTGAGTGGGGAAGAAATGCCCCCACGACACTGGTCTGCAGCACTGCTTCCCATCACAGTGGGCATGAGTGCTTGGGGGCACAAGGGTGCAGGCCAGCACAGGCTATAACAGCAGCTCTTCAATAGCGTCTCCTTCCTGCTTTGCCTGCAGGCTTTTCACATGGCGATTTCCCACCACCGTCTGCACCGAATCCTTCCAGTTCTACGACAGACTCCGGGCCGCCAGCACACTAGACCAGCCTGATCATTTTTCCTTCAAGGACCTGGATAGCAGTGACCCTCCAAGTGACCTGGTGGCATTTTCTTTGGATAGCCCTGGAGGATACTGTGTGACAGCTCTGGCTCTCTTCTCCCTGGGCCTCCTCTCTGTGGATGTCAGAATCCCAGAGCAGATTGTGGTGGTGGACAGCTCCATGGTGGAGAGTGAGGTCATAAAGAGGTCAGAGCCCAGAGCAGCATGTGCATGTGACTCTGGTCACAGTTTGGGGACACACAGATTCTTGAGCCATTAGGAGTGATCATTTCCTCTCATTGTTGTAGTACTGACAGGGTTATCTGCTCAGTCATCTGGTCTGAGCGTATGGTCTACGTACATGTTCTCGTGGGAGTATGCACATGGTGTATATATATGTTCTTGTGGGAGTGTGCGTATGTGAATGCAGGTGCAGAAGCCAGAAGTGGGTGCCTTTACCACTCTCCTCATTTTTTGAGACAGTCTCAAATTTCTCCTCAACTCAGCTAGACTGGCTGTCCTGTGAGATCTAGCGATCCCCCTCCCTAGCACTCGGATTACAGACATGTTCCCACCCCAGCCTTTTGTATGGGTGGTAGGGATCCAAGCTCAGGTCCCCATGCTTGCATGGCAGACCCTTTACTGACTGAGCCATCTTTCCAGCCCCCATCAGATTTTTTTCATTAGCAAACATGACTTTTGCTGCTTTGTATCTAGTGGGTGTACGGGACCTTTGCAGAGGGGACTGGTGTTCCGGGATCTTGCTGGGCCAGCATCTGTCAGATTTGTGACTAGGATCGGCAGGGCAGTGTCCAGTGAGTTACCTGTCGGTACTTTCCAAGGGGTTAGAGGGGTGCTGCAGAGAAGGAAATGTGAGCCCAGGTACTTTACTGTGGCAGAGCTGAGCTGGGCCTTCATGGGGAGGTTTGGGTGGTGACAGAAAAATCTGTCTCGAGTAGAGACAGACACGTGGTGGGGAGAGGGCACCTGGAGTGAGTGGTGTCTGTGACAGCTAACTATTGCCACTCAGTGAAGGCAAAGATGGCTGTGTACTAAGTCCAGCCACCTAGTTGTCTTCTCTTATGCAGCTTGGGGAAAGATGGAGGCTTGGATGATGACGAGGAGGAGGAAGACTTGGATGAAGGTTCAGGGACCAAGCGCCAGGGTGTGGAAGTAAAGGCCCATCAGGCCTCACACACCAAGTACCTGCTGATGAGGGGTTACTACACAATGCCAGGAGTGGTCAGTACGCGCAACCTGAACCCCAATGACAGCATCGTGGTCAATTCCTGCCAGGTGAAGTTCCGGCTGCGCAGCACCCCTGCGCCCACCCACCTTGGGCCCACTGGTGAGTGTCCTGCCACAGTTCAGCTACGGGGAAACCTGAGGCCCCTGGCCAGGCACACAGTGCTGGAGACATGAAGAGCGGCATTGCTGTTGATAGAGGTCACCTCATCGGGCCTGTCCATGCTTCCTAGCTGATCTCCTTTGTGACACCTCCAGAACCTTGAGTCCCGTAGTTTATGATGACACTGTTGAATCTTGTCCTTTATCCCTTTGCTCTCCCTTTGCTGTGAAAGATGGGACATCAGCTCCATTGCCACCACCCACCTTCTTCGTGGTGGAGGAGCTCTAGGGAGTGCTAGATAGCTTACACTTTTGTCCATGCTGCCGTAGAATGGGAGTGGAAAGGCCCTGCCCTTGCAGCCAGCTGACCTTTGTATGGTCAAGGCAGATGGTGTTTGCTATCGCTGTCACTTCTTTATTTTTTTTTTAATTTTATTTATTTATTTTGGTTTTTCGAGGCAGGGTTTCTCTGTGTAGCTTTGGAGCCTGTCCTAGAACTCGCTCTGTAGACTAGGCTGGCCTCAAACTCACGAAGATCCGCCTGCCTCTGCCTCCCAAGTGCAGTGACCCAGCTGTCACTGTCACTTTTTATCCACTGTCAGAACTCTGTTTTTCTGAAGTTTGAAGCAGGCAAAAATACAGTACCAACCTATAGGTTGTTGTCTCGGCTAAAGAAGCTCTCCTGGATAGAGCGAAAACCTGACTGCATGGAAGTGGCCACTCAGGGTTACAGGGTGGGGAAAACATGAGCTTTAGGAAGGGGTAGCTCAGTACATCTGCAGTGGGGCTGCAGTCTGGCCCGTAGTCACGCACCAAGAGTCTGACTTCTAGGGCCCAGTATGTCCCCAGAAGGTGAGCCATGACTCCTTGGGGAGCAGTGAACTGGTGCTGGAGCAGATCTTGCCTCAGTATTCCACATGTGTTGGTCCCACGGAGGGATTGCTGGGGTTTTTGCTGATTTTGCTTTCCTCGTGGTCTCAGGGTTCACAGGCACACCTCTGGAAGAGCTCCAGGCGGGGCCATCCTGCCTCCCTGATTCCTTCACCAGCCTAGTGGATCCACAGCTGCACACCTGCTGCCCAGAAGAGTTCGCCCACCAGATGGCACAGTCCGGCTACAGCCCTGAGGATGTGGCTGCTTCCCTGGAGATCCTGCAAACTGTGGCAGCTGCTGACTGCTTCGGGGTTGACAGGGAGAAGCTAAGCAGACAGTTCCCTGCCTTGGAGAAGATAGTGGGCCAGCGTACCAGGACATTCTCAGACTATGTCCAGGTGGGCTGAGCTCAGGGCCGACAGTTGCAGAGCAGAAGCGCATGCCTGTGGTGGTGGGGTTTCCCTTTCACTGAAAAGTCAGGACATAGTCCTAACTCCATCACAGGACCTGGCTGAGCCCTGTAGCAGCTACTCCTACTGGGGTAGGCCACATCCCCCTTGACTCTTCTGTTCCCCCAACTCACAGGCATCCCATACCCCCTGGACTTCCCATCACTTGTTTGGTCCTTTGGACCTAAAGAATGTCATTCTAGTCTCTGTAAGCAGCTTCTGGGAATAGAATGCAGACAGTGGTCTGATGTGGAGTCTGCCATCTGGGATCTTTGTGTAGGACATGGAGCTGACTGGGACTATAGCCTCCAAGGACTACTCCAGGAAACCCAGCCATAGTGGAAGCTGGCATGTGTCTCTGAGGAGCTCTTGGCACAGGGGATACTGTTTGCATGGTTTAAAGTGTTCTTACCCTTACTTTATTATAACCTTGGGATCTAACTGAGAGACCTCAGAAATTCTCAGGCTGTGGAGAAAGAGCCTGCTGACCACGAGAGGGTTGCAAGCCAGGCACTTTCTGCTGACCTCAGCACCCTGGCAGAGCTACATAGCCAAGGTGCAAGGCCTGGGCTTGAGGTTTATAGGAAAAAGGAGTGATGGTGATTCCTGGGACACTTCCTGCACAGAAGCGGACAGTGGGGGCAGATGTGACCTAAGCACAAGCAGAGTCTTGTCATTGTATTGAAACAGTAGCCGCCTTTGTAGAGCTGGACTGTCAAGACCCACAGGAGGACACGTGAGGCAGGAGAGTCAGGGAGTCCTATCCATTGGCAGTAGTTCTGTGATCTCGGGCAGCAGGCTATGTCATGAGTAATGCTGTAGGTACAGAGCCCACAAAGGCCCATGCAGCTTGTAGCTCCAGGGCAGGATCAGGCTTGTCCCTTTGGACCTGGGCTTGCTGCTTGCTGAGAATACTTGACACTCGTTGCCATCCACACATCACCTACCTAGTGAAAACTATGCCTTCTTCCCAGGCAGACCCTGTGTCTCTTTTTCTAGGACCTCTTGGAGCAGCAACAAGTGATGGAAGTTGGAGGCAACACTGTGCGTCTGGTGGCCATGGCCTCTGCCCATCCCTGGCTCCTGCATTCAATGCGTCTGAGAGACACAGAAGTAGACACCAAGGCCTCAGGGGATGACTCCCAAGCCAGACTCCCTGAGGGGTCTACCGACGAAGACCACACCTCTGAGGGGACAGCAGTGCCTCCAGACAGCTCCCATAGCACCAAAAAGCGTGCCCACTGCTCTGTGCAGAGCCATGAGACTGATGCTGAGGAGGCCATAAGGCTCCCTGCCAAAAGACCCACACTCCAGGATGTCCGAGTGGCGGCCAGCCCCAGGCCTGGGGCAGAAGAGCAGATAGAGGCCCAGGCCTTGGCTCTGTTTGCGCCTCCTAAAGATGCAGGTGCAGAGATCCCCAGGCAGGAGAACCAAGAGAGTGTTAGTGGTTCCGGCCTGGAGCAGCTGGGCTGTGAGTTCCAGCTTCCAGAAGGCTCTGATGACCCCCGAGGTACTGACCTCAACACCTTTCCCTATTTTCTGTCCCTCACTTTACTGCCCTGGCCTTGCCTCTAACTGGGAACCTGCCCTGCCCTCAGTGGGTGTGCCTACAGGACCATGCCTGGAGACGTGGGGCGTGGGAGCAGCGGGTTTGCTGTGGCGACTGTGGGGAGGTTCTCTAGACAGAGTACATTTATTCCTAGAAGCATCTGAGCCTTGGCCAGTGGCAGGGGATTTCCCTTTGAGAGCTGCTGCTTTTCCTATGAGCTGTTGTTGCCTGAGAGCATTACACACTCTACCCTGTGGTCAAGGCTCTTGGCTGGGAAATGAGGTACTTACTGACTTCACTGTACCAGGGTCCCCTGGGCCAGGATCAGCTCTGCACTTGCCATGTACTGGCAACGTCTGTGGTGTACTGGCCTCAGCCACTAGAGTACCATACTCTGGGTAGAAGGTTATCTTTCTGGTCACTGCTTATCCACTTCGGTACCTGTTGAATGGGGACAAGGGACATGACCTCCCACTTTGCCTTCTAAGAGTCTGCCACATTTTCCTCTCTTCCAGGACTTACAGAGAGCAACATGGCCCAAGCAGCATGGGAGAGGTAATTAATGGGAGGCTTTGGCAGGGAGGGGCAGAGCGTGGAGAAAGTGTGACCTCAGCTTCCAGGCTAGTGACCTAGTGTCAGTCACTGGATGAGGCTCCTGCATAGGGTGCAAGCCTGGGTAGTTTGCCTTGAACAGAGGTTCCCAGCCGAGGACCTTCATCAGTCCTCTCTTGGGCGTCCTCCCACGGCCCTCTGAACCCTCACACCCATCTTAGGTGAGGAAAGGGCCTTCACAGCCAGCCTGTGACCGCATTAACCAGAACTCAGAGCTGCCTGCCCAGGGCAGCCGCTCAATCCTGTAGCTGAGAGATCATATATCAGAAGGGCTGCACTTTCTGCCTTGAAGAGGCACCTTCAGTGGCCCTCCCTGGTCAGGGCCCACAGAGACCCTCCAGAAGTTTCTCCCTCCATGTGTATGTGGCCTCAGCCCACCAAGGCTTTGTACCCTGGATCTGCCCCCAGGGCACAGATGGACCCTCCAGGGTTCAGCCATGGCTGCCAGAGCTACCAAGACCTGTCCCATACAGCCCATCAACCCTGGGTTAGTGTCAGCTTTGTGCCAGAGGCAGAGCTGCTGTGTGGGGAGATGTGTGAGTGAGCCAGCAGGGAGGAGCCCCTGGTCTAGGCTACAGTTGCACTCAGCCAGAGATTGCCCTGCCAGGGAGCAGATGGAGGCTGGAGAGCAGTGGGCAGATAGTGGCCAGGGCCTGGGCCTCCCTGAGCCAGAGGAGCCTGTCTGTGACCGTCATGTCCTCTCAGTCTGACATCAACCTTCCGTCTTACAGTGGCTGTGAAAGAGTGTGCTTCATTGGTCGCCCCTGGCGTGGTGTGGACGGGCGCCTGAATATGCCCGTGTGCAAAGGGATGATGGAGGCCGTGCTGTACCACATCATGTCCAGGCCCGGGGTTCCTGAGAGCTGCCTGCTGCAGTACTACCAGGGGGTCCTGCAGCCTGTTGCTGTGCTTGAGCTGCTCCGGGTAGGCCCAGGGCATCTGAGCCCAGCTGTGGTGTGGGGCACATAGGGTGGGTCAAGTCCATGGCAGGCTACACCCCAGCTATCACCACCTCAGCTTACCTTCAGTGCCTTCTTCCGTCGGCAGAGGGCTCTGCTACTGTCGCTGAGGCCCTGCCTGGCTCTTGACCCCTTCTCCCTTGGCCTGCTGCAGCCCACCCCTGCAGCAGGCTCCCTGTCCCTTGGGGACACTTGCCCTTGCTCTGTCTTATCCACCCTGCTGTTGTCCTCCAGACTCACTTGGGGTCACATGCGCACAGATCCTCAGGAACCTGAGGTAAATAAATGGGATGGTATAGAAGACTGAGGACCATGTGACCACTACTTTCCACAACCAGCTGCTTCCCAGCCTGGGCTGGTGGCTGCCCTGAGCTCCCATTCCCATGGTGCCCTGGGCCCCAGCTTCCTAGCACACAAGGAGCTGGACACCTAGTGTGACATTCCCTGAACTTCCTAGCAGTCATTCCAGGCAGAGTTTCGTGGGGCCAACCAGGTGGTGGGAAGCCTTTGGTGCCTGTCTGTCCTCCAGAGGTCCTTGTCACTGTGAGACCCATACCTGCCATCCTTCCTCCTGCCCATCTTGACCTAAGCCTTCCTGCTGAGTCCTGCCTCCCCTCAAGGCCATGTTTGGCCATCTTCTGCCTGGGGACAGCTATGTGGATTTGATAAACGTCACAAGGCCAGGTCCCCAGGCAAGCGGGACAGCACCTGTGTAACCCCACGTCTGTGTCTGCAGGGCCTAGAGTCTCTCGGCTGTATCCAGAAGCGCCTGCTGAGGAAGCCAGCGGCCGTCTCGCTCTTCTCCAAGCCTGTGGGGGAGGGCCTGGGCCAGGCCAGTGAGGCTGAGGCCCTCCCCTACCCCGAGAGCACTGTCACCTTCTATGAGCCTACGCTGGACTGTACCATCCGCCTGGGCCGTGTCTTCCCCCACGATGTCAACTGGAATAAGTGGATCCACGTATAGATGCTGCCCCGGGCCAGTGGAGGAGCCTCTGCCCATGCTTTGTAGCTCGTCCTGGACTACCCCGGGAGCCCTGTCCCTCAGATGATGTTACTACATCTCTGGTGGGCCTACTTGTAGCGGCTGCCAGGTGACTTCAGTCAGTCCCCTCCACTCTGTGGCTCTTGCTTCCAAGGTGCCCAGCCTTCCTGCAGGCCCATGTCCTGCTCTGAACTCAGGCTCCAGCATCAGCAGTATCTGCCAGGGTGGATATTGTTTGGGCAGCAGAGCTGATGGCCAAGCCCTCAGTCACCTGGCACCCACAACACCATTCAGACTCAGAGAGGAAGGGCTTTGTGAGACATGCCACAGGGACACCTAGCAGAGTCTGCTCCTCTCTAGGTAGGACATCCCAGCCTGGGCTGAACCGAGCCTAGGCCTCTGACTCTCATGGGGACCCCTCCTGCCAGAAGCAAGGCCTACAGGTTTTGCTTTTGTTTGTTTTGTTCTTGTTTTATTTTGCTTTTTTTCTCATTAGATACAAGCCCCTGGCATGTATTTATTTATTTTTTAATTAAAGTGAGATCAAATGCATTAGTTTTATGTGTTTGTCTAATGACGGTTGGTCCCCAAGGGATTCCCGTACTTTGCAGCTGTGGCCCAGCCAAGTGTGGGTGCTCAGGTTGGTGGCTTCTGCAGAGGGAGGTAATCAATGGCCCTGGGAAGGGGCAGCATGGCATCCTTTAGCGGCTCCTGGCCCTGCCTGGGAGGATCTGGTCCCTTCAGGTTCTCTAACAAGACATTTAACTTGTTCTTGGCAGTGGTTAAAAACCTTGAGTTTTCACCTTATGGGAGAAAGAAAATTTAGATTTTCATCTTTTTTTTTTTTTTTTTTTTTTTGAAAAATGCAAGCAAGTCTTAGCAGCAAGACTTGCCCTCATGACCATCAGGAGAGCCACAGACCACTCGCCACAGCTGGCTTGAGCCTCCTCAGTCCTGGCCCCTCCCTGTCCACCTCTCCTGCCTACTTAAAGGGCAGGGCACTTGGTGGCCTCACCCAGCTGTGCAGCCGGTCTCATCCTCCATGTCACTGCCCTGGTCACTGTAAGCCACACCCCTGTGAAAAGAGGTGAGGATGGGCCCAAGACAGGGAGCCGAGCACAGACACGCTGCAACAGTGTAAAACTGACCTGGGTAACATTCTGGAAAACCGGGGGGCAATGAAGGTGCTGGGCTCAGGAGCAGACCCTGCCTGTTACACTGCACGTGACCTGGAAGCCAGGTCTGCTTATACATCCAGGTCTGCCATACATCCAGGTCTCAGCTGAGATGGGAGGCCTGGGGAGCTGAAGGGCACCAAGCATGGACTCAGCTTGGCAGTACCCGTCTTCCCCAAGACCTCCTACATGGACCATTTGGAAAGCATGTCTAGGGAGGGGACGTGGGGTTTGAGGGTACACTCAAGCATATTCAAGGCTTATCTGAACACTTGTTCCCAAAGCCCCTCACTTCTTGGTTGTAGCCACCAGTTCATGTCCTTTCATCTGTCATCCATTTATGCATCTGTCTGCCCACTCAATCATCCATCCATCCGCCTGTCCGTCCACCCACGGACTGTCCACCCAAACAGCTAGGTAGCAGCAGCCTTTCCAAATGCTGCACAAAGATCTCCAGAAACACAGCAGGCTGCTGAGTCAAGAGGACTCCAGAGTCCCAGGGGAAGACAGGAGGAAGGAGGCCTTCAGTTAGAAACCAGAGAACTGCTGGGCTGCTGGGAAGTTCCAGTTTCTAATAGAAGGAATGGTAAGCCACCAGTAACAAAGACTCCATGAAGAGGCCATACAGGGCTGCTGTGCATCCCACCCCTAGAGCAATGCTGGCCGGCTCCTCGCCTCACCTGGCCTTGTCACTTCTTACCGAGGACTGGGCCACCTGGCTTGCCACACTGCGCAGAACAGCACGACCTCAGCTGTGGGCTCGGTTCCCTGCCCACCTACAGTCTGGCCCTCTTAAGTCTGTCTTTGATTTCTTCAGGTGAATGACACACGAGTGGTTCCTTAGACACAGAACTTGCACACACGGCTCAGGCCTCTACCTGCCTCTCCAGGACACTCGGAGGCCTTTTCCATTTACACCCATGTGGGCACACCGTGGCAGACACAGGCCCTCGTGCCATTTGATGTCAAAGATGCCCATCACGCAGCTCACTTTCCTTCTGGAACATCCCCGGGACCCCCAGAGCTGCTCAGACACCAGGGCGGCCTCCAGCACTGGAGCCTGAGTTTACACTTGCCTTCCCTGAGCAAGCTCACAGGGCTTCCCAGCCCCCACCTTCGCCCCTACCCCCAAAGCACGTTTCATGCAGGGTCTTCATCCTCCAGCCTGTTTAGGGGGCTCAGCCCCTTCCCTCTCCAAGCCCCACTCAGGTTATAGTCACTCATTGCTGTCAGAATCCTCTCCATTTCAGCTGGCTCTCCCTAGGACTAGAGCAGCCTGTATGGGACCTTTGGTGAGGTACCTCTTACATTCTCCCTGGCTCTCCATCCCTCCCCCGGCCTCTGACTGCACTAGTTTTCCAGCTGTGTGAATGTGTGTGCGTGCGTGTGTGCACGCGCGTGCGTATCTCTCGCCATCCCTCAGTGCCCAAAGTAGTCCCATTCACTGGAGGGCTGGAGTTCAGGCCTTGCTGAATTAAACTGCCGCTTTGTTTTCGGGCCTCAGCACCCACAACTCTCGCCAGCATCCCTTGCTCTCTCTGGATGGCCGAGAGCTGGAAAGCTGTCAATGACTCCTGCTCAGCAGCAGGGGGCAGCAGCAACCTGTGAAACCTCCCTGGGCCTGCGTGACTTCCTGTAAAAATGGTGTCACTGGGAGCGGCACACACCTGCGTACACATCAGACGCCGTTCTGGACACTGCAGAGAATTCGTGTCACAGGACTGTGGGCCTGTTTCATGTCTGAGGAGACTGAGGGCCCACAAGGTTAAAACAGCTTCTACAAAGTTGAAAGCCGGGGGTAGGGCAGGTGTGCCGGTTTGCCCGCCAGGCTGCCTGCCTCAGAGCTCCCTCCACAGCACCTGTGGTGGAGGGATGGCGATTAGTGGGGACAGGACCTCAGGTTGTCACATGGTTGGGGTTACAGAGATGAGTAGTTCTGGCCTCCACAAGCTTCCTGGGAACTCTGCCCCTTTCATGTCTTCCTCAGGTCCTGTGAGGGCAGTTCCTCCCCTCTGCCATCCCTCCGTTCATTCCCTTCCCCTGCGGAGCATCTGTTCGGAACCCTGCCCCATCTGGGCTCTGACACACAGCAACTTCAGTCCTGGCCCCACGGATAGGGACAGGCAGGCAGCAAAGTCCAAGGTGGGTTTTGGTAACATGTTTGTTGGGGAACAAAGCCAGGCAGGTGTGTGCTGCAGCTGGGAATAAGGGCCCCCACCACAGTTAGTGGTCACACGGAGGTGACGTGCAAACTGGACCGTGTCCTTTACACTTTTGTGCACCTGGATGGCTCTAGACAGCAGGGCTCCTCTCCAGTTAGTCATCAGTCTATGCACCCGCAGGAAAAGCTGCAGCCACAAGGAGGCAAGGCTCATCACCGGCTGCCCCTTCATTCTCTGGGAGTCCTCCACCTACTTCCTGTGGTGTGTCAGGCTGGATGGGCCGCTGTGGGCTGTGCTGCCCGGTGAGTGGCAGCCGCATCCAGGCAGCTGCAGCCCCCCACACGAGGATCTTTCCATCCACTGGGGAGGCCAAGAGGAACACAGCTCACAGGGGCCTCAGTGGACTTGGGGAGTCCTTCCCTGGGGCTTCTGTTCTCAGGGGGAGAGGTGGGTTTTATTTCCCCTTGTCTCCTTCCTGCATGAGACCCTGCAAACTCACATCACAGTGGGAATGCACTGGAGACATTGGGGGAGGTTGCTGGGATCCTGGCAGAGGCAATGTGACTTTCAAGAGGGAGGGCAGAGGAGAGGTGCCACCCCCTGTCAGAGGCCCACTCAGTGTGAGGCCATAAACAGCTCTAAGCAACCCTGCCTGGCCCCTGGTCCTTTTCATCCCCCTTCCTCAGGGCTTGAATGCCACACAAGCACTGTGCCTGTGAACCATGCCCCCTCCTCTCCTCTCCTCTCCCTGAGGTCCTTAGGATGGGAGGTGTCTTTTCATCGTGAGTTGTTAGGATGCTAGAGCGCTTCCTGCCACAAGCAACGGGAACCCGCCTCAAACCAGCTTACACACACGAATGGGAGATGTGTCAACTGGTCCATTGGGTCGGGACAAGGTGGGGTGTGCTGTGTAACAGTCACACCTCCGCAGCATCAAATGACAAGAGTTCATTTGGGGCTCACATTTCATACTGTCACAGGTACAGGAAACTCAGTCCTGTCCTCAGGCAGAGAGCATCACAGATGGCCCGCTCAGTCACCACCGATGCCCATTGCACCGGAAGATGACTAGGAGGCACTGTGGCTCCCAGATAAGTGCTCCATCCAGAAAGGATGACTTCCTATTTCTGCTTGCATCTTCTCTGACCTCATGAGGCTGGGATGTTGACATGCCCAGAAGGCCAAGCACTGGAACCTGTGAAGCTCACAATGACTACTGACTACACTCATGTGCCTCAGTCAGGCATGGCTCGATCCAGAAGCTCCCAGGCTCTACCCCTCAGCACCTCAGGCCAGCTGTTCTCTCCTGTTGCTCCCCTATCCCCAACCTGGCAGCTCCAGGCTTGGCTCTTCCTGGCAGCTCTGTGTTCCCAGAGGAAAGGATGAAACATCAGGTGTGGGGGGTCAGAAGCTGGGGCAGGACGATCAAGACTTCAAGTCTAGCCCAGGCAACGTAGACCCTGACTCAAAATAGGAAAAGTAGAAGGGTGACGAGGGATGCTAGCTCAGTCGTAGAAGACCCGCCTAGCGTCTGTGAGGTCCTGGGTTCTAGCCCCAGCACAGCTACAGAGAAAAGCGTGAAGCAGCTCAGGTCACATGTCTGCCTTGACTACACAGTTGCCTGGGTTGGGGGAGGGGGAAGGGAGTCTAGGGGGAGGAGTCTAGTGCCCTGTCTCCAGAGCTAGTGAAGTTGCAGACCCCCATGGGTATTTGCTAAGAGGTTTGCCTCTTTGATTTCTTCGGTGACAGATCTCAGACAGGCCCGGCTCATCCTGCCCAAGGGATAGCCCCATCCCCTCAAAGCCAAGATGGGCAAAGCCTGGACATCAATGACTGTGCACTCTTGTGGAGTGTGATGTGAAGGCCCCATCCTTCCAGAGAACCTTACTAGCAACTCTGGTCTTAGGTGAGGCTTCCTAAGGCCTCATGCTGTGCCCTCGGTGCCCATCAGCAGCTGACCAGCTCCTCCCAGCCAGAAGACATCTCTCACCAACCGTGTCTAGAGTCATCTAGTTCATAGCCTGAGATCCTGGAAATAAGAGAGCTACAATCCAGGCTTTATTAAAACTTTATTAAGCACCTGTTGTGTGTAGGGCGGGGATAAAACTGGGAGCAGGACCAAGCAGCTAGCTTCATAGATGTATCTGTCCACCCGTTCTTGTGAGTGTGTCTGTCTCTCCATCCGGCTGTCATTCCTTCACACCTTTGACCATCTTCCTGTTGACCCACTACTAATTCATCCTAAGCGGTCCAGCTCTTGCTTCCAACTTTGCATCCATGTTTCTTTACAAGGTGTTCCTTCAAAAATGGAGGCAGTGAGGCCCAGCACTGCAGCCCTGAATGTTCTTCCTGCCCACACCCCAGTGAGGAGCTCTCCCTGCTGGGGGGCTAAACTGGCTCCCTGGAGAGCTGCCAAGAGCACCTGCAGTCTGTGGCTCCCAGAGGATGTGAAAACCACAGCACACTTTGGTCTAAGTGTCGGGGAGCGGGGGGTGCAGCAGGGTGGGGCTGTGAGCACGTGCAGGAAAGGAGCTGTGGTTTTTGCTGCTCTGAAAGCCTCACACACACCTTGGTCCTAGGTGCAGTCTCACTGTTGAAACTGCCAATGTTCCAGAACTTTCCAGTCCTGAGTCAGATACTGAGGACATTCATGCACTCCCTGGGTGATTCCACCAGCTACCCTGCTTTACACATGAGTCTGAGGGAGCTTTCGGCTGACTGCTTTCCAGTCCAGCTCTGCAGACTGGACAGGTAGACAGCCTTTCTCCCTGGGCCATAGAGGGGAGATGCTACATCCTGGAATCCCAACCAGGATGGAGGCTTCCCACAGTGTCCAGAGCAGATCAGGCTCTCCACTGTCTCAACCCTATCTTTTTTGGCAAATACCACACCACATCTCAGGTGGGCACCCTTGCAGGAAGAACAGACCGTTCAAGAAGAAAAGGACAAAGGGTAAGGGAGGGAAGAGGAGGGAGCAGAAAGGAGGGAGGGAAAAGACAACCTTGGCGCTGTCTAGCTCCTATACTACCCTGATGTCCGGGGAGAACTGTTCCAGTACCACCCAGTACTTCTTAGCTTCCCTCACGCAGCATGCTCACAGGAATCACTGGATGCAAGGGGACCTTCCCTAAGTCCCCAGGATAAACATGGCACCAAGGACAGGCAGGGGAAGAGCAGGTACTGGCTACAGAGTGCCCAGAAGCTACTTTTTTTTCTCTTTCTTCCTTTCCCTTTTCTCCTTTTCCTTCCTTTCTTCCTTCCTTTCTTTCTTCCTTCCTTCCTTCCTTCCTTCCTTCCTTCCTTCCTTCCTTCCTTCCTTCCTTCCTTCTTTCTTTTTTTAGTGTGCATTAGTGTTTTGCCATGGGTTTTGGGTCTCCTGGAATTGGAATTACAGACAGTGTGAGCTGCCATGTGGGTACTGGAAATTGAACCTGGGTCCTCTGGAAGAGCAGTCAGTGACCACTGAGCCATCTCTCCTGCCCCTAGAAGCTGCTTCTTGTTGGCTCGTTTGTGTCCCCTGCACTCTGTGGGTGTCATATAGAGGGTTCTGTGGGTAATATGCTCTGTACCCTCTCCCCATGCCTGATACTTGATATTTTCTGAGTACTTATAGGAATTTTCTTTTTAATAAGAAGCCAGGAAAAAAACAAAAAACAACAACAACAAAAAAAAAAAAAAAAAAAAAAAAAAACCTTGGTTGGTGGTACTGCTTCTGAGAGACCAGGCTGTGCATGTCACAGCCCAGAATCCCACTCAGTGCCCTTGCAGGACTCTCCACAGGGACCCAGGCTGGAGGTGTAGGCTGACTTTTTTCATTCTCCAACCTCAGGGCATGCACCTGGTCCTAGAGCCACAAATCAAGAAGCTGAAAGGGGCTGCAAACTACACAGGGCTGAGCCGGGGCAGCCAAACCATTCCTAATGTCCAGGAAAGCCAAGTCAGCAGAGTTCAGAAGTGGCTTCTCCAGGCTGCATGGCCTGGAGCCACCCAAACTGGGATTCATAGCTACATCCCTAGGTTCCCCCAAGCCTTCCCACTCCGATGGGCTCTGGAGGCTCATTCCATCCCCTGCCCAGGAGAGAAGACAGTGGCACCTGCTAGGGTTGGGTTTGGTGATAGTGCCCTGGGGCAGCAATCTGGACCGGTTTCTTGGCACTGACTGTGGGGAGTCTGCAGGGGAGGAGTCAGGGGCTCATGTCTAAGAGACACCTACACTCATGCATGCACACAGTGAGCTCAGGCAGACACACACAGGTATGACAGTGCACACAAGGCATGCACAGGCATTTCTCACATATGGATGTGCTAACACACACCCAAGCCACACAAGCACACACACATACCTACATATTCACACTGTAAATGTCAGGCTCCAAGGCCCTCCCAGAGACAACAGGCTTCTGGCCTCTTCTCATCATAGCTGGCCCTCGTATGCTAGCTGGCCTGGGCCCCACTGTCCACAGGTGGAGGGGTCCTGACCACCCACTGGCGGAGATAGCTGCGAGGGGGCCCTTCATCGCTCTCCACGGGGCTGCCACAGTCTGAGCCCGCAAAGCCGCTGTCAAAAGTGTCCATGTCCAAGCCAGGGGGGGAGCCTGCTTCACTCTCAGAGCCCCCTCCTTGAGATCCAGTTCTCCAGGGTGGACCTGCTGTCCAGTCCCTTTCCTCGGCAAGGGGCAGCCTCAATCTGTCCAGGAGACTGCCTGGGGAACCTCCCAGCCTGAGGCCACCACCTGAGACACAGCCACAGGGCAGAAAAGTGGTGTTTGCGACCAAGAGCAGATCCTCTGCATTAGGGCCAGCATCCAGGTTCAGGGCTGGGTAGCCGTCATTCCCACAGCTACAAGGCCAGGCACATGGACACTCTGCATCCCCCACAATCACTGTGTCAATGGACACCAAACCATATGGTCGGTCTCTCTCCTCACTGTAGGCTGAGTGCCCTGGGCCAGCTACCAAGGGAACTGTGCACCAGGGGCCAGGCTCGGCCACTCCATCACACTCCAGCTGCTCTTCCAGACCTGGTGGCCCCAGGAACTTCTTTCCCTTGACTGGGTAGGATGATGAATGTCCATCATGCACTTGTAGGACTGAGTTTGCTGTGGGATTCTGTGGTGCCAGCTCCAGGCTAGAGGCCGTGAAAGGGGTATCCACCCATTTCTAGGAGAAAGAAACATAGTCATTGGCTGGGGTAGATGCTTGGGTGTGAACAGACAGAGCCAAAGACACATGGACACTGAGACACAGAGACGAGCCAAAGACAGGAAGAGCAGAGGAACAAGACACTAGCAGAGAGAGAGACAGGACCGTGATGAACCCCCGTCCAGTGAGCCCCAATCCTGTCCTCTTTCAGGGCCTGTGTCCCCTCCTGCAGTAAGGACAGACTGCCTTCAGTGTCGTATTCACTCTAGTAACCAGTGCCCCAGCCTAGGATCGGCTGGGTGCTGGCACCAGGTTCCTGTGTCCGGAGGTCTAAGTGACCCGGCCCATACCCTGTCTCCTGACACTTCCTGAAGCCTTTAGTTCTGCTGTGTGTCCACACTAGATCGAGGAGTGAGCCCTGCTCACAGCTGTGTCCTCAGTACCTGACACACAGTAGATTTACCCCAAATGTTTATGGATGGAGTGAATCAGTAACAAGTGGAAAGGCCTTTAGGGGATCTGGACTGAGACAGAGGCCCTGAAGCCTTGAGAACCCTCTTGCCCCTTGTCTGCCAGGACATTGATGTCAATAGGAGAGCCTCCATTGAGCTGACCGAGATCACCCTGTAGAGCAAGATTCCAGTTCTAAGAAGGTCCCCTGAAAAAAACATCTCAGAACCACAACGGTTGGCTATCCCTGACCTGGAGTTACTTCTTAGCTGTGTGGCCTTGAGCTAGATCCTTGCCCTCTCTGTGTCTCATTTCCCCCAGCTACGGATTGGCCCCACCCACAGCCGTGTTTTGAGGATTGAGGGAGGTAATGTTTGTTTGCTGACAGTGCATGGCACACAAGATTAACAGCAACATCAACACGGCACAGCAGGCCGAAGTGCTGAGTTTCGGGGGTAAGGAAGGGCTGTGGGCACACCCTTGCCCTGCTCTGAAAGGCCTGGGTCTCCTCCTGGACCCAGGGCTGCTGGGAACCCACTGCAGGAGCTGCTGTTAAAGGGCAGCCACAGGCCAGGTGCACAGCAGGTGTTCCTTGGGTGCCCTGTTGCTCTGACCTCCAGGGGCTGCTGCAGGTGGCTGTTCCCTATCCTGACATCATTTCCTCTCTCCCATGCCTCCTGCCCTGCTGGGTTTGCGCAACAGTGCTGGGCAGATACTTTGAAATGACAGCAGTGGCAGCGGTACTTGCATTGTGGGGTAGGACAGGTCCTTCCCAGGTAGGATTTGCTCCCCACCATAGGTCAAGGTCACCACAGAAAACCCCAGGCACCCAGCTCATGCACCCAGGGTCACCCGGTTTTCCACCTTCATGGTAATTCTAAGCTGGAAATACATCACAATATCTAAGTCTAAGACCAGCTCTGCACCTTGCAGAATAGGGAAACTGAGGACTGGCTCCAGATCAGGTTAGGCCTAAACACTCTGGGCTCACAGAGTGGTCTTGGGGTCAGGGTGAGAGTGGGTAAGGCTCCCTCAATGGGGCAAACAATCCAGAGGGTGCAGCCAAGGTGCCTCACCTTGAAGTTCCCGCTGTGTTCCCTGTACAGGGGCTGGAAGAAACTCTCAGGGCTGGGCACTGGTGCCCATAACTTCTTCCACAGTCTGCAAAGAAAGGGGTGTGTAAAGCCCTGTGGCAGCAAGTAGGAGGAGGTCTGGCCTCTCTCCTGCAGAAGCAACAGCTTCTATTGCCAGGCACCTTCCTGCCCACCCATCAGTAAAACGGAAGCAGCAGTTACCCTACCCCCAAGCTTCCTGCAGACGCTCAAGTTCCTGTCTCTGCCATCTATTGTGGGCTAGGCACACACTGCCCTCTGGGACCTTGACTTCCTCATCTACCATGGTGGGGGCCGGGAGGAGCCCATGCTGCCCCCATCAGCTGTGACTGGCACCCTGGTCTCTCCCTTCCAGATTCTTGGTCTCTGTCTTTGAGCATCTCATTGAAGGGGAACAAAACGAGTGCGTGCAGAGCCCAACTCTGTCACTCATCAAAGGCCTCTGCATAGAGCAGCCTGCTGCAGCACTTGTGCCGAGGTGGTACGTTCTGGTTTGAATCAGCGGCCTCCTTTCTCTCCATGCCATGCAGAGCAGAAGCCCCGTATGTAAAGCAGATCCCAGACCACCCTAAGCTGAACTGAAGGGATGGGGAGGGGTAAGGGATCACCCCTTGGGCCTCCAAGTTCACTCTCTGGACAACGTCACAGTCAAGGTCCCTTCAAAGAACACGAAGTTTCTACTTCACAGTTGTGAGACTCTGGGCAAGTAGCTTGACTACTCTGGGCTTCAGTTTTTCCTTTATGAAGAGTGGGGTGTCTGCGGTGTGCCCAGCTCACATGCCGCCATGGAGCTGGGGCAGGAGCTCTACAGTGTCTAGCACATGGAGCTGGGGCAGGAGCTCTACAGTGTCTGTCTGTCTAGCATGTGGAGCATGCACGCTGTTCATTCACATCACTGCTCTCACCGAGTCTCCAGCCCAGACAGAATAGGTCTTGGTTGGAGGGGCTGTGGCCCAGGCTGACCCCTTCCCTGCCTCCCTGAGCTCCTGGCCTCACCTCCAAGGCAGATGAATCTTCAGACCCATGAAAATCAGGACAGGGGTCAAACCGATCATGAGGAGCAGCATCAGGTGAGGGTCCAAGCCTGCTTTGGGCTCTGCATAGAGAGCAAACCGTGGGTCCAACAGAAAAGTCTCCCAGAAGTATGTGGGTGGGTGTGCTGGGAATGGTGGGGTGGGGTGGAGGGCTGGGAGGAAGTTGGGACTGACCCTTCCCTTTGGGGTTTGTGGAATGACCCCTCCCCCAAGGGCTCTTGGGTCAGAGGTGTGGTCCCAGCCTGGGATGCTACTGGAAGGTGGTAGGACCTTTAGGACTCAGAGCCTAGTGGGAGGAGGTTAGGTCATTATAGACACACTAAAGGAATATTGGGATCCCAGCCCTTCCTCTGTCTTTGCTTCCTGACTACCATGAGGTAAACAGTGTCATACACTTCCCCCAGTGCAAAGGGCCTTGAAATCCTGAGCCAAACCGTAAGCTAAAGTAACCCTTCTACTCTATCAAGTTGATTATAACAGGTATTTTATTCTCATCCCAGGCAAGTGATGTCATCTCTCTGAGACTTAGTTTCCTCTTCTGTAAAATGGGGCCATGACTCTCCCCTCAGGGTTAGGAATCAAATGTACCATTAGAAGCAGCAGCTCCCCTCACAATGAGTGGCTGCATCGGGGGATGGATAACCGAGCACATACCTCCCAGCCATGCCGGGGAACCTCAGGGCTGATGAAGCTGCACCAGGACAAGATTTAGTACCAGAAGTGGGGTTTCCCACCAATGTCACACTCACCCTCAGCCTGGGTCTGGAAGATGACAGGGTCACTCCACTCACTCCAGGTCCCCCTGAATAAAGAGCTTGGCTGGGGTGCTGCCCGCACCTGCAGCTGGTAGAGAGAGCCTTTGTGGAAATCTTCAGGGAGAAGGGAGACGTTATATGAGTCCACTGAGATCAGCTTGGTCACCGGCCTCTGGGAGGATGGAAGAAAAACGATGCTCTATGGTCTCCCAAGCCATCAACAGGGTGCAGAGGCCTTCCCCTGGGGTAACAGCAGGCAGACACCGCAGGGAGCATGCATCCTGACTAGATCTGCCTGGAAAAAGGGCTCCCTCTCTGTGGCAGTGGACCCACCCTGAACTGACAATGTCCTGGGAGTAACCGTGGGCACTTCTGCACATCATTAACCAGAAGCTTCACAGATAGTGAGTCCCTGGGCTCCATGTCTCAGATGACATAGGACATCCTCAACAGTGTACCTTTTTGGAAGTTCTTAATTAAGCCATCTTGTCAATGGACGGCTATAGAAGTCTCCCTGGGAACATTCTAGATGATGCCCTTTATGGAAATCTTCAACCAGGACCATTCTAATAGATGTATAATTCTAGAAGCCCGAATCTCTGTCTAAACAGTGGGATGTTCTGGAACCTTCCAGCTGTGCCCTCTTAAGTAGCCTCACATTTGAAGCAAGTGGACTGTTCCCAAACTTGCCCCCCTGTAACTGAGGTGGACTGTATGGGAGAAGTCAAGGTGGAGACATAGTGAGGAGAGGTAGGAGAGGGTTGCATGCTGCGAGGGAGTGCCAAGTCCTGCTCCTTGCCTCACTGTGCTGGGACCTGCCTGGATACCCCTGCTGCTCCACCCCAAAGCCCTGCCACCTCACCACAGCATAGGGGTCTCTGAGGTTCCGATACTGCAGCTCATATTGTAGCTTGCTCCTCAGCACATAGAAGGCGGGTTCTTCATAATGTGAGCGCCAGGAGATATCATAACGTCCAGAGAAGGTCACGGTCACATTGAAAGGGGGAGCTGGCTTGACTTGGAGGAAGACCCAGAAAGATGAAAGAGGGTAAGAATCTGCAGGAAGCAGAGTCCCTCCTGACGTTCCCCAAAGGCCTTGGGCGGCTTTGAACAAAGCACTCCCTGGCCACAGCCCCTGTTGTTTGGACTAGATCTGGGTGAAACATCAGAACAGTGACTCAGGACTGGGGACTGTGGGGGAAGAGAGGGCACTCCCAGGCTTAAAGGCTGGAGCCAGGACTCAGGCCCTGCCCAGCCCAGCTGGGGACAGGCATACAGACCAAGATCCTCTGTGCTTTAGTCCAAAAACAAAAGCAAAAGCAAGAAGCAGAAGCTGGAAATCCAGACGGCTAAAGGAAGTTTCTTAAGATTTAATGTTAGTGCCTTAGTGTGAAAAATCCCCAAGCAAGGTGCCCCCATTCTGTTGTTTTCCTTTTCTCTCCTAAAGAAGGGGCCTCATGCCACAGAGAGATGCATAAATATAAACAGATATACTCTCTGCCATGCACCAAAGCTGCCGCTGCAAATCCCTCCTTTGCCCATCTCAGCCTCTGGGAACAGCTGCAGCCAGATCCACCCTGGGGCTCTCCTAACTTTAGGCTCCTTGCATCTAGCTGGGAGGATTCCATGTTAGCTGACTGGTGCTTATTACTAGGAACAGAATCCTACGAGGTCATGTTTAAAGGGTCTTTGCAAGGTATACCTTGTCCAGGGTCAGGTAGACAGGGAGGGCTGAGCTGGGTCCTGCCTCACATCTTTCCAAGCCTCTGATGCTCCTCTTGGGCACTGAGACCAAATCCCCTATCAAACCAGCACACCTTAGCTAAAAGCAGTGCATCTAAAAAGGATGCTCTAAGGACAGTAGATTTTGATGGCATGAGAAGATCTTGCTTTGAGGTCAGAGAAAGGTCCTGGGTCCTCCTCAGCTTGGGGTTCATGGTACTCACTGCTCTCAGCCAGGACAAAGCGGCCACACTCCTGGGAGTTGTTGCCAGAGTGGTCTATCATGTTGACAGTGAAAACATCATCAGCCATGAATCCAGACAAGGGCATGCGGCATGTGTACTGCCCGTGTGTGGTGTTGTGGCCCGACCTATGCAGGCTGCAAGACGTTTCCTCGTTCTGCAGTTCCTCGTATTCATCTTGCCTTCAGGGACAGAGCGACCAGTCATGCATGGCTGGGGACAGTGGAACTCAGTGCCCAGGGCAGGGCAGGAGTTCAAAACATGAGGGTGAGAGGGGCTGGAGGTAGGGCTGAGGGTCTCCCGAGGACAGTCCCTTCCCTGCAGTATCCCTCACACTGAATCCAGACACAGCTTGCATTCCTCAGAGGACCAGGCGCTCACTACCTTGCTCAGGGCAACAGCTCTCAGCTTTGGGAATTTGTCCCTAAACCTGTCTCTGTTGGTGACAGTGAATAGATTGCTGTCCTGTAGGAAGGCTGGGCAAGTTCCTTCCCTCCTTTCTGTCCAGCGCCACTGAACACCCACAGGTCTGTGCTTAGAGGCATGCGAGCTTCATTCTCTGCTCTGACAGAACTTCCAGGGACACTGGTTAGGTGGGGTGGTGGTAAATGCTTTGGCTCTTTAACTCCCACTGGGCAGAAAGGATGGGTTTTGGAGTATATATAGAAGTCCACAGAAGTTTATTTTCTTCCTTCCGGACATCTTTAGTGTCTGAACATGGCCACCCTCCAGGACCAATGTGCATCTGTAGACTTATTTAGCTCTTTGCTGAATTTTCTGTAATACAAACCTTGATGAACAACATTCTCCAAGCAAGCCTCCAGCCTGGACCACTATAAGGCTGTCTGAAGGAAGGTATTGCTCCCTCACCCAGTATCTCTGAGCTCCAAACCTCTCATGCAGCAGCCAGCAGGGCCTTCAAAGCTCCCTGACGCCTGCTGCCCTCTCCCATGTGGCACAGTTGGCCCTTACACAACCACTGACTTCTTTGTTCACTATTTTCCCTCACTCTGGCTCACTCTGCTCAGGTCACAGTCAGCTGCTGAACTACACTCCCAGCTCTTACTCCCCCATGGCCTTCGCACGTACTGAGCCTGCTGCCACGGATGCCCTGGCCAGCCCAGCCAAACATCCCTGGCTCCCTACCCTGCAGCCTTGAGTCTTGTTTGGGTTCTCAACCCCTACAACATGGCTGGCAGGAACTTGAAGTGGATGGACACATGAAGGGCAAGGGGTCTCTATCCTAAGCAGCGTGCGGGATCATAAGCATACTGGCTACGAGACTTTGGGCCAGTGACTAAACCTCTCTGAATTTCAGCATCCTCATCTGGAACACAGTAACAACAATTTCAAGATCACTCCTGGGGAGGACACAGCACCTACTCAGTGCTTAAAAGATTACTGGGGACTGCTAACCAGGAAGGCTAACCCAGGCAGGCCTTTGAGGGCAAGTGAGTATGACCCTTGGGGTGGGTGTGGTCATACTTGGCCTCCTATCTGTGTTCCAGGTGCGTCCTGTGAGCTTGGTCATCTATAAGATGGGGACCTGACTCTCAGCTCACAGTCTCGGTGGGTGACATTGCTAGTGGGGGGGGGGGGCGGGCCCTTTTTTGTAGCTAAGCTTCTTGCTGAGCATGCCAAGGGTCAGCTCAGCCCAGGGCTTCCTCCCATCCTGCCACCCTCTCTGAGCAGTTCCTCAGCCCGGGAGACATGGCTACTCACCAGGTGAGATTGAGTGTGCTGGGGTGGAGGTTCCAAGTCTCCAGGACACAGGTGACAGTCTGGAGGTAGTCAGTGTAGCAGGTGAGATCCAGGCAGCCCCAAGCTGGAGGGATTGCAGAGAAGATTTTTGAGTGAGAGACAGTGGAAAGGCCTTGGCAAGCTGTCTGAGACTGAGGACAAGTTTGGGCAGTCACAGGCTGGGACAAAAGTCTGGAACACAGGGACTCTTGTCACCTTAAATTCCTCGTGTGAGTTCCAACATTTCAAAACTGGTCATGGTGATGAGGTTCTTTTAATGTGGAACTGGGCCTCATATTTGGTCCCCAGGCCATTGTCCCTCATAGGGTAGGACACTGAACTCCCCACAGGCTGATGGACAGATCCCTGATGCCAGGGAGAGTGGCACGCGTCGTGGTCTGAGCCCACAGCCTCAACGAGGGGAGGGGTTTAGTGAGGACGGTGAAAGAGTGGGGAAGACCTCTGCAGTTTACTTCCCGTAAAGCTGGCTGTGCCACTGCCAATGACAGCATGGCTACCAAGCTGTGACCAAAACAAATGCCACGGCAGAGGTTGGCTGGAGGAGTCACCTCTACCCTCAGCCTCTCCCCCACCACCCCAGCCATTTGTTTCACTTTCCAAATGACAGGTGCAGCAGGCAGGGGCACATCTGGCTTCCCAGCATTTGGGGAATGGAGGCAGGTGGAGTGCTAGTTCAAGTCGATCCTGGGCTACACAGCCAGCCCCTGTCTCAAAAGGGAAGAAAACGTATCTATTTAATCACTAAACTGAAATAATATAGAATTTGGGATATTACCCCCTCTCTTGGGTTTGTAGCTATGGAAGATGTCTAAGGGAACAAAGGGAATAATTTAACGGGGTTCAGGAAAAGGGACAAGTCAGAGGGACTATGCTCGACACCCAGTACACGCATAAGAAAACAATGAAATAGGGATGCAGTCATTGTCCAAATTTTGTTCAAGGTTTGGCCAAATGAGCAGAGCCATTTTGAATTTTGCTTTGTAAAACTGCACCTGTATCTTCTCTCCACACATTGGAAATGTGCCATTTTCAATAGCTTCTTCCTTCTGCTTCCTGACCAATGAAAACCCTGAACCAGTGGACTTTGCTTCTGGGTTCTAAGCTAGATTCCAAGGCCAGACCTGGGCTGTAGAGGACAGCATCAAGGCTCCAAGGGTAGATGGCTTTCCTGGGCTGCTGAGCTCTCTTCCCTGGGGACCAGCATCTTCCTGGTCATATGCCTGGCAGACTCTACTAGTGAATCCCAGCACTCTCTCCCAGGCTAGCCCCAGAATCTTTCTCACAGTTCTTATGTAGCTCCTACCAAAAGCTGTAGAGACCAGGCCAGTGAGATGGCTCAGTGGGTAAAGGTGTTTACTGCCAAGTCTAACATCCCTGGAACTCACATGGGGAAAGGTGAGAACTGACTCCTGCAAGTTGTCCACTTTGGCAACATGTACAGCACATACACATAAAAAGGAAGGAAGAAAAAAAAAGGGAGGGAGGGAGAGAGGGAGGGAAGGAGGGAGGAAGGGATGAGAAGAGATGAGAAGGGAAGAAGGAAACAGAATATAGTGCCAGGACTTGAACCCAGGACTTTGCGCACTCTAGACAAATACTTGCTACCCCTGAGCTATAGCCCTAGCTTGGGATGGGACAAGCCACTGGGGCAGAAAGAGCAGAGCCCATGGACTGCTGAGAGGAGGCTGCCAAGGCCAGAGTGAGTGAACAAGCCAGGCAGCACCCCACAACTGGATGGCAGCCACCCAGGCATCTCACAGAAGTTACTACAGTGTGTAGAATGCAGCTGCACCTCACTAGGTGACCACAACCCCAGGATTAAAATTGCCTCCCTGCTCCACGCCCAGCCTCCACGCCCACATTCGAGTGAGGTCAAACCTGAATCGCATACACTGCCACATAGAGCAGCCATTTGACACAGCAGCAAGCTGAGGCAGGGGGATTATGACTACATAGGGAAACCTTGCCTGAAAAAATCAAAAGTGAATGAATGAATGAATGAATGAATGAATGAACAAACAGCAGCACAGCAGGTGCCTAGGGCCCTGCTAAAATTAGGATGTATGTGTCCCCTCAAATGCTCAGGCCACAGCGTGTGTGAGGAGGTGGAGTCTCAAGGGTAGTGGAGTCCCTGGGCCAAGTTCCTAGGGGGTCTAGTGGTGTGATGGGTGGCTGGAGGAGCCAAACTCCCTTCTGCCCCCATCCTGCCTCCTGCCATAAAAACAGGAGGCCCAGCACCACACTGGAAGTAGATGCTGGACTTCATCAGCCACTGAGCCTGCTGCACCATGGCCCTGAGCGCCTGACCCCGGGACTGTGAAAGACACATATTTGTCCATGTCTGTGGGTTTGTGAACATGCATGTGCGCATGGGAGTTGAAGGCAGAGGTCTTCCTCAGGCTTTCTCAACCTTGGTTTTTTGTTTTTGTTTGTTTTGTTTTGTTTTTTGAGACAGGCTCTCCCATCCAGCCTGGAGCTCACTAGTTGGGCTAAGCAGCCTGGCCAGCATTCCCCTGGGATCTGCCTCCATCTCCCCAATGCTGGGATAATAGAGAGGTTCAGCTGCACCCAGTCCCTTCTGCGAGTCCTGATGCTAGAATGACAAGCATTTCACAGAAGCCATCGCCCTGCCCATGTATCTGCTCCTTATATTTTGTCTTAGTGCCATGGGACTGAGTCAGACCTAAGTCAGGCAGCCAGCCACCCCCAGGGTGGCCACAGGGTCTGCATTCTCCCTGAACCTCTCTCTGTATCCTCCACTGATGGCAACATAGCCAGGCTCCACAGGAGGAGCCAGAGGTGACATTCTAGCCCCAGTGTGTGACAGGGGTCTGTTACCCCACCCCCACTCTTACCCCCTGTCCCCAGTGCAGGCACTATAGGGGTTTCCAGAGCAGGCAGGGTGTCACCATTAGAAAGGGAAATCAAAAGCCGGGCCTGTTCCTGTAGGAGCTATTTAAAGTACTGGATATTTCGGTAAAAACCAGAGCAAATGTTGCTGAGTCTGCAGAAGGTCAAGTTCCCCTTACCCTGGATGGCCTGCACAGCCTCTCATCTCCTGGCTCTTGATAGGGAGAATGCCCTCAACAGCACTCTTGACCTGCAGCTCTGATGCCTTCCCTTGGGACTGCTAACAAAGTTCTGGCTCCTCTATCTCCACCTCCTTTTCCTCCAGCCTACTGAAGGTTCATGACCCCAGTGAGAGTCTTGCATAAAGAGGAATGGAGGTTAGACCAAGGGCAGGACTTCCTTCCCATGAGGGTGGAGAGCCTTTCTGTTTACTGAGCTCTTTGGTTCCCTGGGTTCTAATCAATCAAAGCATTCAGTTTTGGTGTCAAGTAGACAGAGACTGTAGATTGCGGGTCAGTGGCCTGCAGCCACGTCCGGGAACCTACAACACCATGTGGCCCCTGCTCAGTTTGGCGGGAGCCCATCACATGGGCCCATCGCCCCTGCAGCCATTGGCTGAGACTTACCTCCCTGGAGGATCAGCAG
>CABHPP010111398.1:1326-15431 GCA_902168425.1 Peromyscus attwateri | reverse complement strand
TGTGTGTGTGTGTGTGTGTGTGTGTGTGTGTGTGTGTGTGTGTGTGTATGAAGTGGGTCTTCCCACTTGAAATGATCTAAATAAGAAAAATCCCTTCCAGGTTTACCAGTCACTTGGGTTTTAATTAATTCCGAATGCAGTCAAGTTCACAACCAAGAATAGCCATCACACCCTGGAAAGGAATTTTAGCTACACTAAGTTTCCCGTCCTCAGGCCCTTTTTCCTCCATGGAGCCTCCTCTGGCTGACAGGCAGTGGGGTATACACGTTAAGTTTCAGAAGGACAGAGGGAGCAAGCCACACAGATAACAGGAAAGATTCTAAAGGGCACCCAGAGGTGCAGATGCAAAGATCTGGGGTTCTAGCTTTCTGGGCTCTTTAGAGGCACAAGGCGGCTGGAATAGAGTGCACAAGCCAAGCTGAGGGAAGTGCACAGAGGAGTCTTAGACCGATTATGGATTAAAATATATGTTAAAAAGATGTAGAGCGCTGGGCGGTAGTGGCGCACACCTTTAATCCCAGCACTCGGGAGGCAGAGGCAGGTGGATCTCTGTGAGTTCGAGGCCAGCCTGGGCTACAGAGTGAGTTCCAGGACAGGTTCCAAAGCTACACAGAAAAACCCTGTCTCGAAAAACAAAACAAAACAAAAGAAAACAAACAAACAAACAAAAAAAAGATGTAGCGCACACACCTAGCATGTGCAAGGCCCTAGGCTTGATTCCCCAGCACTCCATTCTCAATGTGTGCTTAGACCGAGCATGTATTCCTTGTCATTCCCTAAATAATACAGTATAAATGTTCTCATTGTATGGGGCCAACAAGATGGCTAAGTGGATAAAGGTGATTGCCACAAAGTCTGATGACCAGAGTTCAATTCTCAGGACCGTAATGGTAGAGAGCAAATCCTGATTCTCAAAAGTTGTTCTCTGCTCAAAAGAAGAATCTCAAATGGCTGAAAGACATTTAAGGAAATACTCAACATCCTTGGTCATCAGAGAAATGCAAATCAAAACGACTCTGAGATACCACCTTACACCTGTCAGAATGGCTATGATCAAAAACACAAATGACAGTCTATGTTGGAGAGGATGCGGAACAAAGGGAACACTCCTCCACTGTTGGTGGGAATGCAAGCTTGTACAACCACTGTGGAAATCAGTATGGCAGTTTCTCAAACAGTGAAGGGGAAGATGAATAGGAATCTCACTTACACAACTTAAGTAAAACATAGCTTTCTGAACAGATTAAGATAGGTTTCTTCTGTATCCCAGAATCTAATCAATAATTATATGTAAAATTCAGCTATCATTTGGCTTAAAAGGGCTTATTGGGAAATGTTATCATTTTTACTATTTTCTACAGAGAAGATATTTTACTGTTTAAAATAACCCTGAACTTTTGAATTATAACCTGCTTTTTTGTTTGTTTGTTTGTTTGGTTGGTTGGTTTTTGGTTTTTTGAGACAGGGTTTCTCTGTGTAGCTTTGGAGCCTGTCCTGGAACTCACTCTATAGCCCAGGCTGGCCTCGAACTCACAGAGATCCGCCTGCCTCTGCCTCCCTAGTGACGGGATTAAAGCCGTGCGCCGCCGCCGCCGCCGCCGCCTGGCTATAACCTGTTTTTATGTTCAGGCTATCTGAGTATTATTTCTCCTGCAGTTGTACATAAAATGTTTTTACATTCAAAAAAAAGGACAAATACTATAGAATTGTATTACATGAAATATATAGAATATACAAATTCATAGAGACAGAAAGATTAGACATTATCTCAAGACAGAGAAGAAAGGAATATAGAGCAATGATTTCCTAAGTACAGAATCTCTGTTTTGTGTGATTGAAAAGCCCCACAAATGGACAGTAGCATCAGGACAGAATATCATGAATGTCATAAATCAATACAATTAATGTAATTAATGAATATCATAAAGATAGTTATTAAATGAATACTGCAAATGTAATCAATAAATACCACAAATGTAATTAATATCATGACTGTAATTAATGAATATCATGGGTGTAATTAAAAAAAAGTTGTTCTCTGTTCTCCACATGAGTGCTGTGGCATCTGTGCATGCACACACAATAATAAAATAAATAAATGCATTAAAAATGTCACATAGTTTTTCCATTACATTAAGTATAAGCAGATCCAGAGCAGGAGGATGTGAACAGGTTACATGCTCATTTGCATTATTTTATATTAGGGAACTTAAACTTATATGAGTCTTGGTACCCAGTGTTCGGGGGTCCTGGGACTACTAATTCCCATGGATACCAAGAGGTGACTGTCTATGCTTTTTAAGCCCCCATTTTTATCTCTAGCAGTGATCTCTCCCTGCTTGCTCTGCAAATCCACTGGAATGTTGACTTAGCCTGGGCTCCATAGAAATCACAACCTGAGGCAAAGCTTCCACACCCACGCTCTATTAGAAAAGAGGGAGGAGGAAAGGAAATGAGGCAGGCAACTAGGGAATGCAAACAGAAGGTGGTCCTGGAGCCAGCCACACATGCGCAGGAAAGCATAGCTGGGCTCTCATTCACAGAAGAGCATCTCCAGAGACTCAGGGCGGACCCACAGCACCTCCACCTCCTACAAAAGAGAAGGTCCAGGGCCTGGGAGCGGGCTCATTGTGTAAATGCTTGCTGCTCAAGCATGAAGTAAGTTCAGAACTCCAGAACCCATGCCTGATGCGCTATCACACTTCCGTAAGCCCAGTACTTTGATGGCACAGGAGATGGGAGATGGGGACAGGAGAATCTCAGAAGCTCATAGGGTAGCTAGCCTGGTGTACACAGTAGTAAACAATAGGACTCCATTTTAAATGAGAATGGGGGGGGGAGATTGACACCCAAGGTTGCCCTTTGACTTCTGCACGCAGGTGGCACACAAACAATAAAAAATTAGGACAGGAAGGAAGGAAGGAGGGAGGGAGGGAGAGAGAAAGATAAAAGTAGGGCTGGGGAAAAGGCTCAAATGGTAAAGTACCCTTGAAGGCACCAAAATGCAGGGAAGTTCCAGTCCTTCATATAAAATGAATAGTGTTTGTGGATCACATAATGCGGATTCACATCTATTGAAGGAGGACATGGTTTGATCTTAGTAGCACTCTGAGGAGACTAAGGCAGGAGATTCAGGAGTTTAAGGACAGTGGGGGGTGCATAGCATGATCAGACCTCTCCAAGAAGAAGCAAAATAAATCAGACAGGTCAGGAATTGCATAGTGACTATCACCAGAATCAGCATCGAGCAAGTACCAGTGGTAACAATGGTAAGGATGCTACGCACGGAGTGACCGGAACCAAACTGTCCAGGATCAAATGCCAAAAGGAGTGAACTCAAGTCGGACTGGGATAAAGGGAACTGTAGCAGGAGTCTTAAAAGTTCTTATTAATAAAAACAAACTTGAGCCAGATATTGGGGTGAACACTGGAAGATCAGAGAGCCAGAACAAGCCACAGCTATCTCACCTCGCCGGATCCTCAGCTGGTCTTGTTTCCTCAGACTGGAGGCCTCTGAGTCCTCATATCCGAATGACTCTCAGCTGAACTGCTGCTAGAAGCCTGAAAGCTTAACCAGGCCAAATGCCTAACCAGGCCAAATGCCTCTCCAGGGCAAATGCCTCTAGTTTCTGGTCCTCACGCCTTATATACCTTTCTGCTTTCTACTACCACTCCTTGGGATTAAAGGCTTGCTTTCTGGGATTAAAGGCGTGAGTCACCACGCCTGGCCGTTTCCAATGTGGCCATGAACTCACAGAGATCCAGAGGGATTTCTGTCTCTGGAATGGTAGGATTAAAGGCGTGTGCTACCACTGCCTATCCTCATGTTTAATATTGTGGCTGTTCTGTCTCTGACCCCAGATAAGTTTATTAAGGTACACAATATTTTGGGGAACACAATACCACCACAGGGAACCTGATCTAAGATAGCAAGTTCAGACTCTGTTTAATTTGTTATTTATTTTGGAGACAGGGTCTCATGTAGATCAGGCTGGTCTCAAACTTGCTGCTGTAGCTGAGGATGACCTTGAACTTCTGATCCTCCCGAATCTGTCTCCTAACTGCTGAGCTTGTATGCTTGCACCACCACATCCCTTTTATGTAGTTCTGGGAATTGAACTTGAGGCTCACAGGCACTCCACCAGCTGACTTAAGTCTACCCAGCCCCACATGACATCATTGAGATTTTCTCTAAAATGGAACAAAGAGAAGCGGCAGTAGCGTGGGAAGAGGAGGGGTCCATAGAGGGCTTGTTTTGCTTGGGAGAAATAATTGCTTGTGTTTGCACGGGCAGGGGAATGATTCAGCGGAGATGGTAGAGACAATAATGATGGTGGTGGTAGTGATGAGTGAGACAGAGGAGGAAAAAAGGAGGGAGAGAGGGAGGAAGGAAAAAAGAGGGGAGTCTGGAAATTCCCAGAAGAAACACTGAGATTTGAGGTCTGGGGACCTGGAGGCAGGAGGTTTGTTTTTGAGGCAAAGGGAATTCTAGACATCTGGAATCTCCTCTCCATGGCTGCTTGCATCTCTAGGGCCCAACTTTTCAAGTTGAATGCTTACTTTTTGATGTGGTTACAATCCCCAGCCTGCAATATGTTCCCAAGAGTATTTAATTAAATAGGAATCTGGTATGCATCTGTGACTAATTAATGCTGATCAAAAACAATTAAATATTAAATGTCAGTGCTGTTACCTGGTTCCTCACCAATAATTGCAAAAGGCTGAATGTAATTATCAAGTCCTGACCCCATGGGAACCAAATTCACGTTAAAACAATGAAAGACTAAAGCAGGGCTAATGAAAGGGTGGGCTTTGTGAATTTAAGAATGTACCTCGGGGTGGGGGGATAGATCAGTGGCAAAGCAATTACCTAGCTATGCATGGGAGTGGGGGTGGGGTGGGGGCTCCATCCCCAGCTCTGCAAAGCAGCAATAACAACCACCCAGTCCACACATATAAGCCAATGTACCTGTTTAAAGCTATGAAATGCTAAGCAGCAGGGCAGAGGTGTTTCCGAGATTTCTTTTCCTCAATCTCCGGATCTACAAAGACCCCCCTCTCTCACAGAATGGAAGATCCACTCAGCAAGGCAGTAAACATGGTTTTTATACTTATTTTTATTTTATATGTGTGTTTACCTGTATGTATGTATATGCACTACCTGTGTGCAGTACCCACAAGGACAGAAAGAGGGCATCAAATCCCCTGGAACTGACTCTACAGGTGGTTGTGAGCAGCCATGTGTGTGCTGGGAATCAAACCTGTTCTGTGTAACAGCAGCCAGTGCTGTTAACCTCTGAGCCATCTCTCCAGTCAGCAGTAAGCACCTTTGACAGTTCTTTATGGTTAAAAAAAAAAAAAAAAAAAAAAGCCTTCAAATACTGATGACTGTTTTGTGAACTAGACAGAGTGATTTGATCAGGTGTTTACCAACAACTTGATTTGGGCAAGTTCCATGCTAAGCGCTAAGGATAAACACATAGAGACTGTAAAATATGAATAAAATAAAATAAAAATGAAGATTGCATGCATTGAACTCCGTCTTCAAGATCTAGGTTAAAGTCTAGCCTGACATTTCTCAGAAAGTTCCCAAATGACTGCCAATGTACAAAGAACCTTAGGGGTAGTTAGGGGATGTAACTCAGAGGCAGAGTACTTGACCTGCATGTCTGAGGCCCTGAGTTCAACACATCTCATGTCCCCAAAAGGAGAACCTGGGGTCTTTGCCCTGTTTCTTCCTATGGTCTCTGTGTCCACTGGATAGGGGAGGATACTCTCTCCTAGTTTCCTATACAACACTCTTGTTTCTATTCTATTTCTCCACCTCCCCATCCTGTTGTTGTTTGAGACAGAATCACTAGATGTAGCCCATTAGTGCAGGCTAGCCTGAAACTCATGTGCTTTTCCTATCTCAGCCTCTACATGTTGGGATTACAGGTGTGTGCTGTTGTCTGCCTTTGCCTTTTTCCTTCCTTCCTTTTTTTTGGGAAACAGTCCCAACTAACCTCAGACTCAGCTGCTAGGTGTGCTGGGGTGACCTTGACCTTGACCTCCTATTCCTTCTGACTCTGCCCCCAAATTCTGGGATTATTGGCATGTGCCAGCAAGATGGTAGTTATAATCCTAACCCTTTGGAGGTGAGTTTTTTTGTTGTTGTTTTTTGTTTTGTTTTTTTCAGGAAGCAACAGTGGCTTTAGTCCTACCATCTCAAAGCTGCAGGCCAGCACAACCACCCTATGGTTCTACTGAGAGGTGAGTTACATCTAGCAGACCCCACAGATAGCCTACTCCCCAGAATACTGCCTATGTGGGGGTGGGGGTGAGGTTCAAGGACAAAGACCCAAAGCAGTGACTTGGAACTCCGGGGCTGTGGAGATCCAGAAAAATGAGTCACGCCCCGCAGACCAGCAAAGGGATGGGTGGAGGAGAGAGACGGTGTCTGCAGCCAAAACAAAGAGAGTTGAGAACCAAGAAATTTCTGCACAAGGAGTAGCAGGGTGGAAAAACAAGGAGGTGGTCGGGAAAGGTTCCAGACAAACCAGGGGTGTGTGCTGTGACTTTGAATCACATTCTGGCCCAGGCTTGATATGCCACTCCCGGCCATTTAAAGAGATGTCAATGGACTGGCAGTCTGATAATGCCTCCTCAGCCCTTCTCAACAGTGAGGAGAGGGGCAGGGAGTGCAGCTCAGTCAGTACGTGCTCTCCCAGCATGCAACAAGCCTTGGGTTTGATTCCTAGCACTGCATAAACTGGGTGTGGTGGCAGGAGCCCAAAATCTCAGTACTTTGGGAATGGAGGCAGGAAGATCAGAAGTTCAAGATCACCTACTATTTATAAAAAGGAGACGAGCCCAGGGCAGTGGTGGCTCACTTAATCCTAGCACTCAGGAGGCAGAGGCAGGGGGATCTCACAGAGATCCTGTCTCGAAAACAAAAAGAGAGAGAGATGGCTCAGCAGTTTGGGCATGTTCTCCTCTTCCAGAGTTGTGTTCTTTATTTGTCAGCGTTATTTACTGGGCGCGAGAAAACACGAGGCACAACGGAACCCACTACAAGAGATTTTATTAGGGAAGGGAAAGGGTAGAGATGGGTAGGTAGGTCTACGGAAAAGAAAGGTGTGGGCCCGGGGGTGGGGGTGGGGGGTAGGGATAAGTGCGTACTACCTCTGATGAGAGGGAGAGAGAGCAGGGAGCCGGTAGAGACTGCTTTTATAGGTCACCTCACACATGTGTATACAAGCTTGTGTAGGTACACCACACCACTGGTGCTCATAGATTACATGACGACGCTGTGCATGGATTACGTAGGATTTAAGGCCCTGGAGTGACTAAGCATTTGCCTGACTGCTGACAGTGCACGTGCAGTCATGTGACTCCAGAAGTGGCTAGGAGTAATAACAGTAAGATATAATAAATATGAATAATAAAATAAATAAATAAATAATAAAAAGTATAATAATAGATAAATATGAGGCTTTACTATCCAGCACCATAAAACTGATGTTCATAACAAGGAATTTCAATTTTGTGTTGTTGTTTTTGTTGTTTAGTTTATTTGTTTTGTTTTGTTTGTTTGTTTGTTTGTTTGTTTGAGACAGGGCTTCTTTGTGTAGCTCTGGCTGTCCTGAACTTGCTCTGTAGACCAGGCTGATCTCGAACTCACAGAGATCCACCACCTCTGCCTCCTGAGTGCTGAGATTAAAGGCATGCACCTCCAAGCCCAGCCTGGAATTTAAATCTTTGCCACGCATGCACATAGATTACGTGATCACACAGCACAAGAATTACATAGGATGTAAGGCCCTGGGATAACTAAGCACCTTGCCAGCGCACGTGTGGTCATGTAGCTGGGGGAGTGGCCTGGAATTCTAACACTGTTGAGGTCAGACCCCAGCCAATGGGAAGAGACACAGTCACTTCCTTAGAAAAAAACCTAGTGTTCTTCTTGGCCCAATATTCTTGCTTTTCCAAACACACCCTCTGTCTTGTAGCCCTGGCCGTCCTGAAACTTACTCTGTAGATCAGGCTAGTTCAAACTCAGAGATCCACCTGCCTCTGTCTCCCCAGTACTGGGATTAAAGGTGTGTGCCACCACTATCCAGCTCCAAATGCACACTCTTGATCAAGAGAAAAGTTCTGCTTTGTGGAGACACTTCCGTTGGAGTGGTGGTCTCTTTGTGAACCAAAATGTTTGCTGTTGTTGAGGCAGAGGCTCACTGTGTAGCTTTGGATGGCTTTGAACTCAGAGATCTACCTGCCTCAGCCAGCCCACTTACCAGAATGAAAGGCATGTGCTAGCACGGCTGGCCATAAACTTACTTCTAACACAGGACCTGAGTGAGATTCCCAGCACCCACATCAGGTGGCTCACAACTGCCTGTAACTCCAGCTCCAGGGGGGCACTGTTGCAGGTTAGAGACCCAGAGCCCACTCAGTATGACCAAGTAAGTCCCAGTTGAGAGTCGGTGTTAAGCTGACTGTCCTCTCCTGGAGAGAAGCACTTCTCACAGAGGAGCCTCAAATGCACTTTACAGGGAGCTTTTAAAGACAAAGAACACAGAAAAACTACATCCTAGTTGGCAGTTAGAGGAGGAAGGAAATCGAGCAAGCAGTTTAACAGAAGCCAAAAGCATGCAGTTAGCTGGGGCATTTCAACCTGGAGTTTCTAGAACAGGGTTGGGTACTTTCCCACAGAACTTTTCACCCGTGGGAGTAGAAAAGGGAGGCAGGAGGCAGGAGGTGGGGTTCAGTGTCACTTTAAACCAAAAATGGTTCTGGTTGAGACAAGATGGAAGAACTTTTGCCCTGTCACAGACACCTGCAGTCACATGCACATACCCATAGACACACACACACATATATTAATTATGTTAAATAAACAATAATTAAAAATTATAAAATACATCTTAAACTCTTAGAAAAAGGAAAGAAGGGGTGGGGGAAGAGAAGCATGAAGAGATGAAGATCTTCTTTGGAACTTTTAATTTTGGGGCCAGTGAGATAGCTCAGTAGCTAAACGGATTTGCCACCAAGCCTGGTGACTGAGGTTTGATCCCTGAAACGCGTCATGGAAAGAGAATCGACTCCCCAAAGTGGTCCTCTGACTTCACACTTATGCTGCCTTTCCCATACACACAGTAAATAACAAATATAACTTAAAACTTTATTCTTTTAAAGATTTCTTTATTTTATTTTATGGTTTTTCAAGACAGGGGTTCTCTGTGTAGTTTTGGTGCCTGTCCTGGATCTCGCTCTGTAGACTAGGCTGTCCTCAAACTCACAGAGATCTGCCTGACTCTGCCTCCCAAGTGCTGGGATTAAAGGCGAGTGCCACCACCGCCTGGCCAAGATTTCTTTATTTTTATGTGTAAGAGTTTTTTGCTTGCATATATGTATGTGTGCCTAGTGCCTGTTGCAGCTCCCAACCACCTGTAACTCCAGTTCCAAGAGATCCAATGGCACATGTGGTCCACATAAACTCATACAGGCACATACACATATACATGCACATAAATAAAATAATAAATAAATCTTAGAAAGCCAGCACTGTGGGTCCACATTCTGCTATCCCCTTACTAGTCTTGGGCAGACAAAATTCTTTATCTCCATCATGAGACTTACAAACAAAACAAAAGGCTAAGCTGGTGACGTGGTTAGGTCCTGGTCCAGCTCTTGTGCTTGGCAATGACACTGAGCAGACCCAGAGGATGGAGCTGATTGCCAGACCTGAGGCTGTTTGCTGATATAAATGACAGTCTTTAGAAAGATGAGGCTCTGACATGGAAGGCCTGATGTTGCACTAACTGGCCGGGTGACTCTAACCTCTGTAGTGTGGGGTCTTAACTCCTTTATGCCAAGAACCTCAAGAATAACTGGGGAAGCTGCTGTATTAGTCAGGGTTCTCTAGAGGAACAGAATTGATGGAATGAATCTATGTATAGCGAGAAAGGGAATTTATTGGACTGGCTTCCAGGCTGTGGTTTACCTACTCCAACAATGGCTGTCTAGCAACGGAAAGTCCACAGGGCTGGATGTCCCAGCTGGTCTTCAGTAGATGCCAGGATCCCCAAGAAGTAGTCTCTACTTCCAGTGAAGGAATGGACTAGCTAGCAAGAGCAAGGGCAAGCAGCAAAGAGAGATAGACCATCCTTCTTCCATGTTCGTTATACGGGCTGCCAGGCAAAGGTGTGGCTCAGATTAAAGATGGATCTTCCCACCTCTAAAGATCCACATTAAAAGAGGGTCTTCCTGAACTGGGCGTGGTAGCACATGCGTTTAATCTCAGCACTTGGGAGGCAGAAGCAGTGGATCTCTGTGAGTTTGAGGCTAGTCTGGTCAACAAAGTGAGTTCTGGGACAGTGAAGGCTATTACATAGAGAACCCTGTCTCAAAAAACAAACAAATAACAAAAAAGTGGGTCTTCCCACATCAAATGATTTAATTAAGAACGAGTTTCCCAGCTACTTGGGTATAGTTTATTACAGATATAGTCAAGCTGACAACCAAGAATAGCCATAATAATAGAATAACCATGATAGTAAGAATAATTACTTGAGACCAGGGAAGCCAAAAAAATAGTGACTTATTACTGTCAAAATTGTTGTGGTCAGGAAGGTAGGTTAACGGGTAAGAACATTTGCTAAACAAGCATGAGGACCTGAGTTTGAATCCTAGAATATACATTAAAACAAAAAAAGTCAGGGGCCTGGAGAGATGGCTCAATGGCTAAACACTGACTGCTCTTCTAGGGGACCCAGATTTGGTTTCCAGCACCCACACAGATGCTTACAACTGTCTAGAACTCCAGTACCATGGAGTCTGACACCCTCTTCTGGCCTCCATGGGTACTACACATGGTACACAGCCATACATGCAGGCAAAACACCCATACATATGCAATAGTAATAGTAGCTAGGCATGGTGGTGCACGACTTTAATCTCAGTACTCAGGAGGCAGAGGCAGTCAGATCTCCATGAGTTCAAGGCCAGCCTGGTCTACAGAGCAAGTTCCAGTACAGCCAGGAATACAGAGAAACCCTGTCTTGAAAAACCACTACCACCAATAATAACACTAATTTTAAAATAGTCATGAATATAATGCATGTACCTATAATCCCAGCTTTAGGGGCAGAACAGCTAGATCCTGGAATCTCACTAGTCACCCTGTCAGCCTTGCCAAAATGGCAAGTTTCCTGTTCAGTGAGAGACCCTCTCTCAAAGGGAGACACCCAACATCCTACTCCAGTCTCCACATATGCACACATACGTACATATGCATCTCTCTCTTTGTCTCTCTCTCTCTCTCTCTCTCTCTCTCTCTCTCTCTCTCTCTCTCTCTCTCTCTCTCTCTCTCTCTCTCTCTCTCTCTCCACACACACACACACACACACACACACACACACACACACACATACACATATACTTGCCCACACACATATGCACATATCCTAGGCAGCTATGCTAACACATGCTAGTACACCTCAGCACTCAGGAGCTGAAGCAAGGATAAAAACTTCAAGACTGAGCAGCCATAGTGGCTCAGGCTGCTAATTCCAGTCACTGGGGAAACTGAGGCAGGAGAATCTCAAGTTCAAGGCCAGCCTGGACAACTTAGTGAGTGTGTATCTGAAAATACAAAGTAAAAAAGAGGGCTGGGATATCTCCCATTGGTGGAGTATTTACTTAACATTTACAAGACCTAAAATGTAATCTCCAGTGCCAAAACCAAAACAAAATAATTTTAAAAACAAGGAAAAGAAGAACAATAAAATTCAGGTTGAGTGTGGTGCTACACACCTAAAATCCCAGTACTTGAAGATGGGGCAGGAGCATCAGGGGTTTATGGTTAGCCCTGGTTATAAAGTCAAGGCTAGCCTGGACTGTAGGAGAGACTGTTTCAAACAAAACAAAACAAAACAAAACCCTCAAGACCAGCCAAGCTATACATTGGGTTTACGGCCCACTTGAACCAGAATAACAGAACCCAGTTTCAAAAAACCCCAAGGGTGGAGGGTATAGGCCAGTGGTACAGCCATGTCCACGGCCCTGAGCCCAATCCCCATCCCCCACCCCCACTCTTATTTTATTTTATTTTATTTTTTTAATTTCTGAGACAGGGTCTTACCATGTAGCTCTGACTGGCTTGAAATTCACTCTGTAGACCGGGCTGACCTCTAACTCACAGAGAGCTGCCTGCCTCTACTTCCCAAATGCTTGGATTAATGGCCTGTGTCACCAAGCCTAGTCTTTTTGTTTTTTAAGAGAGGGTCTGAGGTAGCTCAGACTGACTTTGAATTTGCTATGTAGCTGAGGATGGTCTTGAACTCGTGATCCTCCTGCTTCCACTTTTTGAGTGCCGAGATTACATACTTGTGCCTTCATGCTTGGTTTATATGATACTGGGGATCACATTCAGGGCATCATGCATGTTGGGCAGACATTCTACCACTGAGCCACATTCCTAGCCCTATATTGGAGGTTTTCTTCTTCTTCTTCTTCTTCTTCTTCTTCTTCTTCTTCTTCTTCTTCTTCTTCTTCTTCTTCTCCTCCTCCTTCTCCTCCTCCTCCTCCTCCTCCTCCTCCTCCTCCTCCTCCTCCTCCTCCTCCTTCTTCTTTTTGCTTTTTGAGACAGAGTTGTCCTGGAACTCGCTCTGTAGACTGGGCTGACCTTGAACTCACAGAGATCCACCACCTGGCAATATATTGGAAGTGTTCATTGGTGATGGGTAGTGGGTCCTACTCCTCCCAAGAATCATTTTGCTGTTGAGATCCACATCAGAAGGGACACTACTCAGTGCCATGAAGTTCATCAGTTTTAAAACAGAATTTTGCATTTCCCATTCAGGTTCCCAGGGCCCTGGGCTAAGAACAGCCATATGTCACAGATTGACTATGCCCTAAACCAAATTCTTGGTCTCCCCTGCAGGCCTAGATCTGCCTCCCCGGCTCAGGTCAGTGGATGCTAGCTTCCTCTCTAGCTGTCCACAGAAACCTTCGAGTTCTAGAGTCTCAGGTCCCGCCAACCTATCAGGAAGCCCAGGTAATCTGCTTTCTGACAAATCCACATCTGACCACCGAGGTTCCCAGTCAGGGCCCCATGGAGTCCCCATCACCCATCCTCCTTGAACTCCACTCTCACGTCCTGTGCGTGGCCTCTGCTCACCCTGCAGTAGGCCTCCAGACCTCACTGTTCACAGACGAACCAGGCAAGCGCCTGTCTTAGGGCCTTTGCATTAACATCTCCGTTGCCTTTGACGACCATACTCTGCCCTCCGGCAAAAGCACTCCCCTCTCTCGCATCTCTATGACGCTTTCAGGCAACTGTCACTCCTTCTGTACATCCTGTCCTGATTATTCTATTTAAATGTGCAATAGTTTAATCTAGCCCTCCCAGGCCCCTTCCTCTGCTCAAATGTGTTCTTGTCCTTAGTGTGTAAGACCGCATGTTATGTACTTGTCCATCATCAACTACAATGTAGGATCCACAGTGAATCTTCACTTTTTACATGTATCCCCCGTGTGTGTCCACACCCTTGCTACACAGCACAGTGTCCGAGTCAAAGGACAGCTTTTTTTTTTTTTAATAGTTTTTCAAGACAGGGTTTCTCTGTGTAGCCCTGGCTGTCCTGGAACTCACTCTGTAGACCAAGCTGGCCTTAAATCCACAGAGATCCACCAGTCTCTGCTTCCCAAGTGCTGGGATTAAAGGGTGCATCACCACTAACCGGTCAAAGGACAACTTTTAAGAATTGGTTCTCTTCTTCCACCTTGTGGGGTCTAGGGATTGAACTCAGGTCCTGAGGCTTCTGGCACACCATCTTATCACATGACCCTGTAGTTTGCTCATTGCTGTATTTCTTGTGGCAAGAGTAAGTGATGGTACAGAAAAGATGCTCGGTAAAGTAAGTTAGGACTTACTTTACAGTAACAAAGCTTACAGCCAGGTACAGTGATGCACAGCTTTAATCCCAACACTGGGGAGGCAGAGGCAGGCCTAGGAGTTCGAGGACAACCCGGTTTATACTGAAAGACCCTGTCTCAAAAAACCAAGAAAGGAAAGAAGGAAGGAAGGAAGGAAGGAAGGAAGGAAGGAAGGAAGGAAGGAA